>JAMWET010007707.1:140000-190000 GCA_024036415.1 Prochilodus magdalenae
TGATCATCCTTATACAAGTGGATCACTCGCTCGAAACCATATCCTCCCCACTCATAATGTATCTGCTGTGTTCAATCAGCTATGAGTGAGAAATAATCCATATACAGCTCACAGCTGCGACTTCTGAGAGGTGAAGTAATCTCTTGGATGGAAACAACAGCAGTAAATAATTCCCCTAGAAATTTCCCGCTGATTGACTCCTCGGACTGCTAACATATTTCAGCCTGGTCATTACTGTTGATAGCTTCCTCGCTCATCACTGTCAACTTCCTAATAACTTCCAGCGGACCTGGCTGCCTGAAAACAACACGGCTTCATCTTCGTACATCAATAGTTGGACAGCTGCTGCCGTATTTTACTTTCCTCCTTTTAAAATCAACCAGAGAGCATATAGCCTTTGCTGACAGTTACGCAGCAGAACAAACGGGAGATGCACTTTGAACGTCAATATATAGTGATTTTAGAACAAATAAAATATTCTGTGTTCAGTAGATTACTGCGTTCATCCTAACATCTTACAGCTTAGCTAGATTTGAACTTTAAGTATGAAACAAGTTTATGTTTGGAAATGTATTTATGGAACAAGAAGTTAATATAATGTGCGGTGCATGTGGCATAGTCAAATACAAACTGCCATAAAAAAAAAAACATATGTTCAGATATGACAGCAATAATCTGTGATGGGTTCCAGTGCATTTAGCCTGTAGACAGGTCTATCCAGAAAATCCATGGGTCATAAAAAAAGACAGACAAGAATGGTGAGCCCCCTCCTTTGGCCGCTGTTGACTTGGGTGACACTGTGTATTCAGCGCGGGGTTGGGGTTTTATAGATTCATATAACAGTCTATAAAAAAATCTATAATAAAAAAAGTTCTTCAATGGCACGGCTGGGCCTTGCTCGAGCAGTGTGGGCGTGAGTGGGAGAGGCATGGAGCGCATTAAGGGATTCTGTTAGAAGATATGACATGCTCTTGATGGGGCCAGTGGGTGCTGTCTGGTGAGTGGTCTAAGAGGAGGACACTTGGAATAACGTTTAGGGACCTACAGCGGAGGCGTGTGCATGAGCACTGTTGACTTGTGTCGGTTTAACGTGTGCTCCGAGGCTTCCGCAGACTGCAGATGTGTCTGTTTTCCATGATGTGCTAGTGAAAGAGTGGTAGAGAGGGAGACGCAGGAGTGCCACCACATGGAGGAGAATGCTGAAATTTAATTGTGCACCTTATTAATTCATGATGTACGGGCCTTACACAGGAGGACCGAATTTACTTTCCAAATCTTTCTAAATCTGCACGTCTGCAGCCATGTGATCGGTGACCTGATCATGTCTCTCCCTGGATTCATCTGAGAAAGTAATATTTCTGAAAGCTTTCCAGTGAGACAGTACCACGTGAAACAGGCCACGGAGTGGAAGAAATAATAATGAAGTGCTAGAAATATGTCCCGTTGTGTCACGCCTGCTGGCTCTCCTCTCACCCCCGATCTCCCGGACTCTATTTCCCATAACCCACCACCCGATGACGTCACTCTCACATGTCCGCCATCTCCCAATCCTGTTCCGTTTAGTAAATCTGAGTCTCCCGAGTATTGATCTGACACCAGTTGCTATCTAGTCTGTCCGTATGTATACTCCTCTCTCCCACTGACCCGTTGTGAAGTATTGCCACTGTGTATTGAGCGGTTCTCTCTGTGGTTACTCATTTGCTACTCTGGTTTTGATGTTGTTCTGGTTTACTGATTTACTCTTTCGTCTTTTCCCGTTTGGTACCTTGGCTGTCCCGATTGTTTTGCCTGGCGTTGGACGTCCGCTTGTTCCCTGACCCTGACCCTGTCTTGCCCCTCTGCTCTGGTTGCTGCTGTGGCTGATTACAAACCTGTTAAATAAACCTCACAGCTCAGCGCCCGTCACAATCTGTCTGCCCATCAACACACGTTGAAAAGCAAATGATTGAAAAGACTACAGTACAAAATTACCGTTTAGTGAAAAAAGTACACGCACCCTCTTCAGCAGGCTATTTAAAATACATATTTTCTGGACATCAAACGCTGTTATATGTTTGATTATCTTAAAAATATTAAACAGTATTAATAGCAATGGTGGCATGTGCCAACATTTATTCAATATGCCTAAATTAATTAAAAACGAGCATTAGCATTATTAAGCTGATAAGAAATTCCAACTCACAGTTGCCACTTTCTGAAATCTTGAGAAGAAATGGCGTTTAAGATGAACTGCAAAGTTAAGGTAAGATCTGGAAGACCAAGAAAACTCTCACATGCTGCATAGTAAGGCAAAGTAAAACCCCCACATGACACCAAACAATCTACGAGAGGATCCAGCAGACACAGCAGTGGCGGTGCACTGTTTTACTGCTCAACATTGCTGGTACAAACATGATCTGCAAGGAAGTGACATCAGAAGGAACCGTCATCACAACAGTCTAGATAAGTCAGGGGCTGCTTTGGACTGATGACAGAAACATGGAGCTACCAATGGTATGCCTGGATTGAAGTAGGAGCAGTCTTTGATGCTGGGAAACTGCTAACTGTTAAGCATAGGGGGAGGATCCTTGGGACTGCATAACAGGAAACACCAGCAAACTGGTTGATTAAAAAATGGATTTCACTAAATATCAGATAACCCTGGAAAGCTGCTGGACTCAGATACTAAAGCTGATAAGAGGCTGGCTTCTATCACAGTGCTGTTCGAACCACACACTTCAAAATACATCATGAAGAATAGTCGATTGCAAGCTGCTGATTTAAGAATGGCTCCCACAGTCCTCTGACGGGAAAATACTGTATGTGCATGTTGGCCCAATAAAAGTTTAAGTA
This sequence comes from Prochilodus magdalenae, assembly GCA_024036415.1. Lineage (NCBI taxonomy): Eukaryota > Metazoa > Chordata > Actinopteri > Characiformes > Prochilodontidae > Prochilodus > Prochilodus magdalenae. The sequence goes on from JAMWET010007707.1 coordinate 142,833, forward strand.
AGTGAATGTGTGTGATAATTCCTTAAACATGAACAAAAATACAATAAACTGGCAACAAATCCAGTTTACAAGCTGATATCTACTAAAGCGGGTGTTCGGCACATCCCACAATTATGATTTTAATATCTTCTACTTTCCCAGGTTAATATAATATATTGTCTATATACAACTGCAGAAAAATGATATTATTTTAAAAGGGGGTGTCAAAACTGCAAATGTGGACACAAATAATGATTAGATCTATGTATCTGGATATATTAAATAAGATCTCTTATCCTCTACAGTGAACTCATTTTTACTAAGGAGTAATGACCAACCTTAGGCTGAATCGACTATGTGCAGTAAGGGGAGCGGGCAGAAGTGGTTCGTTGGTTGCACCTGCAAGAGACACCCTGAAAACAACACCATCCTAAGAGCTCAGCAGGTGATCTGTGTTTTTTCCACACACTCACAGACGCACAGTGAGTGAGGACAGACTCTCGCGTTCTCCACAGTGACTACAGACATGATCATCAGTGGCCCTCGGCCAGCACAGTCACGTAGTCCTTTTAGTTCGTTTATACCAGTGTTCCTGGTGTTTATATAGTGACTGTGTCTCATGGGATGAAAAAGCACACCAGAGACAGGGACAATTATGATACGACTAGCAGGTATTAGGTCCCATAAACAAAGCTGAGGATAATAAGTGAGGATGAGAACCTCTAACGAGCCTAATTCAGTATAGCATTAAACCTTCATTACATCAGTACAAAATGACACTGTTCCTTTACCATAAACAGTAGAACATGTTTTTGATATTGGATTTTTATTCATCTGAATATCAGGACATCTGGTTGTATCCAAAACTTGGAGCCCCCCGATTCTAAGTACTAATAAGTTAATAGATCCCCTGCAGAGAACACACTTCTGGACATTTAAATACACTTACGGTTTATTTGCTGAATTTAACGCACCCGTCCTAGTGCTGGTAATAGCATGTGTTGGGGGAAACCTAGCTAGTAGGTGGGATTTCATTTGAGTAGAAAATAAAAAACAAATGCCCAAAAAGGAGGAACATCAATAAAACATGTTACAAAGCTAAACTGTGAAGAGAAATAGATGATTTAAACAGTGATTTTACATTTTGCAGCGCTTTCATTTCATTGCGGACACAACAAATCAGTTTATTTATTTTTTTTAATACTATATTTATCACTTTTTTAAATTTAAAGTGCCAAAGGAAAAAGAGTTCTTTGAGAGGCTACAGAGGAACAGTTTTTTTTCTTTCCTTAAAAAGACTTTCCTTTAAAAAAAACAATTGTTGTAAAGGTTATGTTTGGGTGTGAAGAGGAACTTCACATTTTAAAGGGCCTTCATGTATTGTTTAGGTTCTAGGAAGAACCCTAATTAAGAATGCATCTACATTATAAGAAGATTTCTTAAGTCCTCCCAAAAATTATCTTTACACTCATAGAAGAAGAACCGCAGACAAGACACGTTCACATGTTCAAATGGTTTTGTTGGTTGTCATGGTCCTATTTACAGATGAATGAAAGGGTTGAGTGCTCCTGGTCAATTTGACATTTCTGTTGATTTTCTAAAAGTGAAAATAAGTTACATTCTCTACACGGAAAACAAACCATATACGACTATACATACCATATAAACACTACATAAGCAACATGAACATAGCATCTGCTAATTGCATAGCACAGTTTTAATTCTATAACACACTGGGGAAATATATATATATATATATATATATATATATATATATATATACAAATCCATATATAATATAAAATATGCTTTTGTACAGGCCAAATTGGATGCCTTCTTGTCCAGCATGGTTTTTAATCCAGCAATTAAACAGTACTTGTGCATAAACATGTACTGAAGGCTCTCTGTAAAGAATGTGTAGCTTAAACTTTTACATACAACTGTAGAAACATTATCTTGCTAAACAATGCCTTTTACGGTACTAGGCCTAGATGTGTTGGGTGAAAAAAAATTTTTTAAGTCTTGGTAACTCACCCAGGAAGGACAACTCCTGGCCCCACTGCCCATGCACACACTATACATCGTTGGGTAACAACACTAATAGTTATATCCCATTGTGATTTAGCCTAGGCCTTTTATTTAGAGTTCTTTGAGATCTTTAGATTCCTTGAGAGTTCTAAAGTTCTTTTAAAAGCTACGAAGACTTTCCTTTAAATGTAGCTGGTTAACAGCACTTATGCACTATATTCCATTGTCTAGGCCTTTTAAGTGTTTTCCATAGAAAAAGAAGAGTAACAAAGACAACGCACCTCTCTCCTCATTCACTTAGGCCCAAGCTGGGTTAGCTGAGCCCCCTTCCCTTTCAGTAAATACAATACTGCAACCTGAGCTTATCTACACAATTTAAGGCTGACTAAAGCAATGTGGCTACTGCTAATGGCACACTCTTCTGAGGCTGCAGCGACATGCTGGTACCTCGCCTGCATGCCGGGGGAGACTCACTTCCCTCAACAAACCAGCCCAGTTAGAGTCACGCACACAGGTGCGGTTAGGCTGTGGTTACGTTGTTGAGTTTAGGGAAGCAGTGGCGAACTGTTGGGGACTTACCTAAGCAATCACTGAAACATGGCAGGTATGTATTAATCCATATGATTATACACAACAAGAGTCTGATGTCTTTTACATTAGGTCTTTGAACTCGGCAGACAAAAAAAGCAAACAGGTGGAGTCACGAGGCCCAGAAACCCAAACTGACGCTCTTATCTTACTTCGTACATATTAATTCATCTGAGAAAGACAGTAAGGCTTGAAAGTGGTGCGAGAGTAAGAGGACAACAAATAGATAGATGGATACAATCAGAGGAACCATGAACCAGCCATTTAGCCTGAAGACACGCTATCCCGTTTTATCTACCGAGGGAATTCACCGCAGTGCTGATCATCAGTGTCTATATTCCACCCGGCGCTACCGCTAAAGCTGCGCTCTGTGAGCTGTACAGCGCTATCAGCGGACTGCAGAACACACACCCTGACGGACTGTTTATTGTTGCTGGAGATTTCAACCATGCGAATCTCAAGTCAGTTCTCCCTAAATTCCACCAACATGTGAACTTTGCTACGAGAGGAGCGAACGCGCTGGACCTTGTCTACACCAACATCCCCAGCGCGTACCGGGCAGAGCCCCGCCCCCACCTCGGATACTCGGATCACATCTCTGTTATGCTAATTCCAGCATACAGACCGCTCGTCAGACGATCAAAGCCGGTTCTAAAGCAGGTGAGAACCTGGCCATCAGGAGCCATCTCTGCTCTTCAGGACTGCTTTGAGCACACTGACTGGCAAATGTTTAGGGAGGCTGCAACCTACAGCACCACCACAGACTTGGAGGAGTACACTTCATCTGTGACCAGTTACATCGGCAAGTGCATAGATGATGTGACCGTCTCCAAGACCATCACCACACGTCCCAACCAGAAGCCGTGGATGACTGCAGAGGTGCGTGCTCTGCTGAAGGCTCGAGACTCCGCCTTCAAAGCAGGAGACAAGGCGGCCCTAAGGAAAGCAAGGGCCAAACTGTCCCGGGGCATCAGAGAGGCAAAGCGCGCACACGGCCAGAGCATCCACAGCCACTTCAGGCCTACAGCACTCAGCGGTGACACACGGCGCATGTGGCAGGGCATCCAGGCCATCACTAACTACAGGACTGCACCACCTGCCTGTGACAGTGATGCCTCCCTTCCAGATGCGCTGAACCACTTCTACGCCCGGTTCGAGACACAGAACGGCGTGGCAGCGAGGAAGACCACCCCTCCTTCCGACGACCAGGTGTTGTGTCTTACAGCAGCTGACGTGAGGAAAACTCTACGCAGAGTTAACCCACGGAAAGCCGCTGGACCGGACAACATTCCTGCTAGAGTGCTCAGGGAATGTGCAGACCAGCTGACTGATGTCTTCACCGACATCTTCAACATCTCCCTGAGCAGTGCCACCGTTCCAACGTGTCTCAAGGCAACCACCATCATCCCTGTGCCGAAGAAGTCTTCAGTGTCCTGCCTCAACGACTACCGTCCCATTGCACTCACACCCATCATCATGAAGTGCTTTGAGAGGCTTGTCCTGAGGCACATCAAGACCCTGCTGCCTCCTTCTCTAGATCCTCTGCAGTTCGCGTACCGTCCCAACCGCTCAACGGACGACGCCATATCCACCACCCTTCACCTGGCGCTCACCCACCTGGACAATAGAAACACCTACGTTCGAATGCTGTTCATAGACTTTAGTTCAGCATTCAACACCATCATTCCTCATTCCTCAGCACCTGATCGGAAAGCTGAACCTACTGGGCCTGAACACTTCTCTCTCTAACTGGATCCTGGACTTCCTGACTGGGAGACCTCAGTCAGTCCGGATCGGACGCAACACCTCCAGCACCACCACGCTGAGCACTGGGGCCCCCCAGGGCTGTGTGCTCAGCCCTCTGTTGTTCACCTTGCTGACTCACGACTGTGCAGCAATGCACAGCTCGAACCACATCATCAAGTTTGCGGATGATACGACTGTGGTGGGTCTCATCAACAAGAACGACGAGTCAGCATACAGAGAGGAAGTGCAACGGTTAACAGACTGGTGTAGAACCAACAACCTGTCTCTGAACGTAGACAAGACCAAAGAGATGGTTGTTGATTTCAGAAGGACAAGGCGTGACCACTCTCCACTACACATCGACGGCTCCACTGTGGAGATCGTCAAGAGCACCAAGTTCCTTGGAGTTCACCTGGCAGAGGATCTCACCTGGTCCCTCAACACCAGCACCATAACCAAGAAAGCCCAGCAGCGCCTCTACTTCCTGCGAAGGCTGAGGAAGGCACATCTCCCACCTCCCATCCTCACCACCTTCTACAGAGGAACCATCGAGAGCATCCTGAGCAGCTGCATCACTGCCTGGTTTGGGAACTGCACCGCATCGGATCGCAAGTCCCTGCAGCGGGTAGTGAGGACGGCTGAGAAGATCATCGGTGTCTCTCTCCCCACCATCACAGACATTTACACCACACGCTGCATCCGCAAAACAACCAGCATCGTGGATGACTACACACACCCCTCACACACACTCTTCACCCTCCTACCATCTGGAAAAAGGTACCGAAGCATCCGGGCCCTCACATCCAGACTGTGCAACAGCTTCTTTCCCCATGCCATCAGACTCCTTAACAACCAGAGTCTGGTCTGAACAAACAAATACATTAGTGTCTGAACTGAAATCACACTCTCTCTCTCTCACACACACACACTCACCACTCACCACCAAAAAAAAAAAAAAAAACTTGTTCCACCAACTGGATAACTTTAGTACTACTGTTAAATTCAAATACAGTGTTTACAATGTCTAATGTTTACATCTACACCAAATGCACCTTACTGCTCCCACTACTAAGGGGCCGACTGCACTGTTCTCCCCCCCTGTATTTATTGTTTGTCTTGTAAATGGTTGTGTGTATTTATAGTATATTGTCTTGCGCACTTACGCACGTGCACTTTATGTTGTATTGTTTTGTGTAGTCTATTGTTAGATGTAGCACCTTGGTCCTGGAGGAACGCTATTTCGTTTCACTGTGTACTGTACACCACTGTATATAGTTGAAATGACAAATAAAACCACTTGAACACTTGAACACTTGAAATACTTTCCATATGGCCACCAGGAATCCGGCCCTTTATAATATGCCCACAGCAAGAATTCAAGATATGTTCAAAAAGGTGTAGGTCTGGTCTGGGTTCCAAATGGCTACATCCTTTATAGCGGAGGTCCTGTGGCTATGGCCCACACACACACACACTCTAGTCGGTATTTTTCACCCTGTGTTAGTGTGTGTGTGTGTTCCTGTAAATGTCAGCTGGTGTTTGTGGATGAAAGCAGGTGGGGAAGAGCCACACTGGACCTGCCCTGCCATTTCCACATCCTGTGAGGCAGCACAGGGAAACCCTCACTGTGCACATCAAAGCTCATTCCATCCTCCACTCTTGCAGTCCCTTAGGACAGCCAGTGAGTACGTGTGTGAACCCAGGAGAGTAAGCAGGTGTGTCACTACAGGGTTTCATCCTCCTCCTCTATGCAAATAAAAAAACCAAAAGATTAAAGGCCTGGATGAAAAAACAAAAACTCACAGAGACTACTGTCCCCCTGTTAGTGTGAGGTGGTTAATCGATAAGGTGGTTAATCGATAACGGAGAGATGTGATAAATACCGAAAGTCCTACATCTGGAGTAATTTACCCAGGAATTCATTGGCCACTGTTGAAGTGGGACAGTGACTTCAGCCACTGCTTGCTCTGCCCTGTTAGGGCTACAGTAGTAATGGACCACCGTACGAACGCTTTCAGAATTAGAATTAAAGTTTAGACCTGTTTGCTAATTGTGCTAACTGGAGAGTTAGTCTACCCCATTTAACCCATCCATGAAATGAAACACCACACACAAACACACCCTAGTGAACACACACACCAGGAAGCGGTACGCATACCTGCCTGGAGCGGTGGGCAGCCCTTGTGGTAGGTGATACTATGCTCAGTGCACACGTGACACCATCTTCAGGAATTTGCTGTTTTGTTGGTCTACCAGGTCCTGCACATATAACCCATCCCATGCAGCTTGCATATCCTCACACAGTTCCTGCAGTCGGGGTGGAGATGGAGTAACACCAGGCTTTCTGGATCTTGTTGTTGACCACGGTGCCTCCACACAGATTGGCTGCTCGGGACTCTTCACTGCTGATGACCCTCTGCCAGTCTGAGTTACTCCATGACAGTCTGGCACAACACCAATGCAGTCTTTGGTGACATGTAGCCCAGCATTGTGAGACTGTCTACCCAGGGTGCTGGCACTAAGAGGATGATTAACGGAGGGCATCACTGCTCGCTGAACTTCACGTCACATGCACGTCTGACAATTGGTCCGTTCTCTCTCTGTGCTTTGTGTAGGACTCCCAGATTCTTCACGTTGCTAGTGCATGCCTTCCTCTATCCATTGCCGCCAACAGTGTGCTAAGGTGAAATCTGCCCGACCAGTATGGCACCCAATACAATGATAACACCATCCTGCTTCCCGGAGACCTATGATGCGATCCCTCCCAAACTCTTCCAACTGCTCACATTGCTTTGGAACTCTTCTCTGAGGCATACTTGCTTGCAAAGGATGCTAACACAGCAGCACGAGCCAGAATGGGAAGCATACACACTGGAACGATCTTTTATAATCAGTCAGGTACAGCAATAACGCCTGTCCCGGCTTACATTACAGGAGCGGCATCACTCGCATCATTCGAATGTCTCATGATGTCAGACCTACCCACCAAGTGTCATTCCTTTCGGATGGACCCCTCTGGGTGAAGCTGTTTTCAATAATGAGTGTATATGTACAGCATGTCTGGATAAATAGGAATATTAGAAATATCTGCTGATAAATATTAATGTGCATTCTGGCTGTAAATGACATAAATGACGGGTGACCTTAGACTCGGCAGTACTGCATGTTTAATGTTTGTATTCCTTCCACTTTTAGAAGCCCTCCTGGGAGTCTATACCGTTTATGAATGTGTGAGAGAGGATGATTCATGTGCGAGTGTGTGTATGTGTGTGTTTCCTTCCATGGGGGGAAGGGTGTGGGGCTTTGTATTATCTGCTTGTGTGTGTGTATGTGTGTGTGTGTGAATGTGAAAGCTGACAGCTGTGTGGAACCTCAGGAGCCTGAAGATGCAACAGCAACACGCTTTGACACTTTTGTCATCATAACCAGATGCTATGTGGGTAAAACAGATGACTGATCAACAAGTGCAATGGAGAGAAAGCGATTTCGCAACATGCCATTTCGTAACATGCACATGCAACAGGCCCATGTATGCATTCAAAATGCGTCCTCGCTTAGCTAGTGTCTCCAGGTAGCACAAGCTTTATAGAACACACTGCACATTAATATCTGGCAAAATATGTCAGTTTACAGTGAGCTATTAATGCAGAAGGTATTTCTTTTAACCTGTGTGGAAGGTCAAACACTTAGGACAGATTAAGCACGCAGTTAAAAACTAAGAGTTTGATCCTCAATTATTCAACACCGTTTGTGTAAGCCTGTGGAGGTAAGTAATGAGCAATGGCTAAAAATGAGTGATATGATAACACATGCTGTCACCGTCCAATGAAAAACATGGATCTCTATTTTTGCTGGCTTTTACTTTTGTCCATCCTTTGAACACCCGGGTCACGCCTCCGCCTCTCCCTGACACCGCCGGTCTCCCGGACTCCAGTTGCCCAATCACACCTCATTCTCTAGATCTGGTTCACCTGAACTCTAAATTACACCCACCTGTCGCTCATCCACCTTGCTGCATTTAAACCCTTCACCAGCACCCAGTCATTGCGAAGTTCAATGCCAAACCTCTGTCTGCATCTCTAAGCGTTTCCCTTTTGCGCATATCTCTGACCTCCTCTGACTTCGACTCTCTGTCTGTCTGTCTGTCTGTCTGTCTCTCTCTCTCTCTCTCTCTCTCTCCTTTCATTTGTTTGCTTGGTTATTTTGCCCTTCTGGTTCTCGACTCTCCTTTTGTTTGTTTATCTCGACTACTCTCTCGGTTTTGCCCCTTTCGGTTGGCTGGTCTGTCTGACCTGGCTTTCTGACCTCTGCTTGTCTCTTATACTCAGCCCTGCATTAGCATTTTGTTATGCTTGTCTGGATATTGCTGTTGTGCTTGACCATCCATTTGCCAAATAAACCTCCTCTGACTTTTAGCTCTGAGCGTGTCGAGCCCAGTTCTTTGCTCCTGACAACACTGTGTAACAGAAATTGATCAAAACTGCTCGGATGATAGTCTGGTTCCATTGGCTTACATTCAACTGAAATGAGGTTTTGCGTTTCCATTTGGCGGCACTTGTTTTTCTTGGGCAGAGACGATATGTTGATTAATGTTATGGCTTATCAGGCTGCAGCACAAGTTGATATTTTAACGTGTTAGTTCACTAGACAAGTTCTGTTTAAAGTGGTTGCTAGGACGAGCGCACAGCATTTGTTTCACGATTATAAAACAAACGGCCTTTTAAGCTAGTTGCACATATTTGGCTGATGTATGTGATGCTGTGAGCTCCTGAATATTCAGTAGTTTTGAAGCACATGCTAACAGAAACAGATACGGCTTAGAGTATTCCAGTGACCAACATTAATAATGTAACATAATGAGCTTTAGTAATTTCTTCTTCTGCTTCCCACTAAAACATGGCTGTCTCTGCTGGCTTTTCTGCTCCTCTCCGTTATTAATATCTCAGTTCTGTTGCATTTGTTTACGCTTTGGTTTGCATTTGTTGTGTAAAGAATGTACAGCGGATATCCCACAGTACAGGAAGCCTTGGCATATTTTAATGAAAGACAAAAAAAAAAAATAGAAACACACATAGAAAACTCTAATTCTACATGCTGGCCAGTTGCAATGGCCAATGTGGAACTCTCTGAGCATGCTGTAACTGTTGGTATGAAAGGACTGGTGGTATGAAACTCAAATGTTAAACAAATGTTTTTCTTTAATACTTCAACAATATCAATGGATTGGAGGTCAACTAACTAACTAACATGATTTTTCTTTTGTGGTTGGTGTGGCTCAGTAGTTAACACCTCTACCCACCAAGGATCTACCACCCCATGTGGGAGACGGGGGTTCAAATCCCAGTCTAGGTAGCAAATGCTGAGCTACGCCAATAAGAGTCCATAGGCAAGACTCCTAACACTACACTGGCCCACCTGTAATACGAATAACCTTGTTAGTCGCTCTGCATAAGAGCATCAGCTAAACGCCTAAAATGTAAATGACTGATAACAGCAAAGACTGTACGAACTGTAGTTCAAGAAAAAAACTATGAAAACACTGGAACTTCACTGCAAAAGGCCGTTTCTGGTATGAGAGGTCAGATGAAGCTCACCAGGCAGGTCATGTAAGAGGGAACCACCAGGTTCAAGAACAGTTTCTAGGCTGGTCACACCCACAGCACTTACAAGACCACGAGTACACTACTCCAACTACATGCATATACTTCATGTATATTGGACTGATAGCTTGGCCTAGCATTCATACCCTTGTTTACTAAACACTTAACTACTGCGTATATTTTGCACACCTCTGTGGATTTTGTTCCTTTTTTATTCATCATTTATTTTCTTTTTTTTGTTTTCCGTACTTATTTTGTGTGTACATGCTGTCTGTCAGTCAACTAGCACAACATGTCCCCATGTTACTGTTCATGGAGCCTGACCGTGTTTCAAAGAAGTGCAGGAATTGATCCTTGGTGCCATGATACACTTCCACAAACATGTGTTGTGAAGACTCTGATAGATCCCTGGGTGCTCACACACACCTGATAGACATCCCATAGTTTAAGAAGACCTGACTTTAAATTTATCTTCATATTAGCTGTTAATCCTAGAGCTTCACTTACAGATATGTACTCACAGATAATATTTTGTCTCGTTTGTTAAAGTGGGCTCTCTTAATCTACTCCTAGGATTTGTGTAAACATCTGATTATAATTTAGGCCATTTTTATCCAGAAGTATAGACACTACTACAGCATCGTCACGTGGGACGAGACGAGGAAGCCGGATGCAGTCTTTAATATGCTCAAATAAAACAAAACCAAAGACACTGGTACACTAATAAATACCAGGGAACAGGGAAACAACACCAACAGACATGGAGACAAAACACAGCGTAAGCACAAAGGGAACAACAGGGAGTATAAATGAACAACGACTAACAAGGAGATCTGGGAAGGGGCGGAGCCACGAACTAAGGACAGGCGAGGGGCCTGACAGGAGAGCGGAGACAGAACGAGCAATAACCAAAACAAACACAAACACATGGGACAAGACAGGACGTGACAAGCATTCACAAACTTACAAGCACTTCTGTATCAATAAATAATAGCTACTCTGTGACAACAAAAACTAACAAAAAAGGAAAAAAAAAATCTCTCAATAGATTTACGAGATGATTCAGTGATGGATTAAATTAAATTAATTAAATTCTCTTAATTAAATTATTACCTTAATAATTTAATTGTTTTGCTGGTTCAAAAGTGAAACATCCAAACATGTAGCTCCTGAGCTCCTGCTGGTGGGGGTTTCCTCTCAGTGATGCACAAAAATGCTATTCGTATGCTAACAATGCCACACAGGGATCAGTATTTTGTATGAGTATAATATTTTAATCAAAGTGCTAAAATATTTTAACACCTGTAGTTTCTTCAGCACCAGCTTCCTGGTCTTAAAGTTTAGGTAGGCCTGCCATTTACTGTGTTGAACGAATGTTATACTACTTTATAGTAGGCTCCTACACAACCTACCTATCCCCCTGAACCTGTGCAGTCCTGCCCAGTTCTATATATCGTATAACCCCTGTACATGGTCAAGTGCCTTTTCGTACATGGTACTTTGTAGATAACGATTCTTATGGTGGTGCCATTTAGAGCATGCCAAACAACCGCCATGCCTGTTCCCACCACAGCCCTAAATGGAGATAATGATCATGTTGTACAACTTTCAGTCTGAAAGGTTCAGGGGAAATGACGTGTTGCCTTCTAGCTGGCCTTGCCATATTTAGTTGTGTGATTTGAGCTGATACCTAAAAGGCAGAAAAACAAATTAACTCAACATGGCTCAAACGAGTCGAGGAAATCACTTTCCACAAACCAACTGAGCGGAATAAACAAATCAGGCTTCATTTAATCCAGCTCTGTATTTCAGTTGCAGGTTTAATGGTTTGCCAAAGGTCAAGGTGCCCTTCTACATACCTGGATGGGCAGCACAATGAGTGCTACACAGATCATGATGACCACCAGGAGCTGTGAGGGCCAAATCTGCGGCGTGACGTCCCCAAATCCCACGGTGGAGAAAGTGACCACGCAGAAATAGAGCGAGTCAAACAGGGTCAGATTATTCCCCGCTCGTTCCAGATGCTGTATTCCACAGATACTGAGAGAGAGAAGTAGAGAGATAGAGGGAGAGAAGTAAATGGGGAAATAGACATGATGGAGAGGGAAAGAAAGAAAGCAGGTGAAAAAAGAGAGAGTGAGAGAAACAGAGATAGTCAGGGTTGAACATGGTGTTATATGGTTCTGTTTGAACTTTGAAATGAAAAGGTTTCAGGGGATTTACATGTGTGTGTGGACGTGTTTGTGTGTGTGTGTGTGTGTGTGTGTGTGTGTGTGTTTAGTGTTGAGGGGTCATTAAGAGTGACCATCTGACTGTCAAGGGGCCATGACCACCGATTCACCTCCCCTGATACACTCAGATTTATATACCCCCAGTCACTCAACACACACACACACACACACACACACAGCTCCTCCCAAACACTAATCTACTAACACCATAGCAAGCCTTTACACACAACTCAGTCTGATCCAGTATTCCCCTCTATGTAATCCCTCCATCTCTCTCTTCCTCTTTATCTCTCACTGTTAGTAGCGATCTGTCTCTCTGCCCCTTTATCTCTTATTTTCAGTAGGCAGTGATCTCTCTCATTCTCAGTCTCTCTCTGCCTCTTTATCCTTCTCTTTTAACAGTGATCTCTCTCTTATTCTCAATCCTTGTCTCTGTCTCTCTCAATGTCTCCTTTTAAATCTCTCTCTCTCTTTCCCTGGCTCTGTTTCTCTCTCAGTATATCTCTCGATATTTCTCATCATGTTTCACTTCTTATGTCTCGGTCTCAGTAGCTCTCATGCTCAGCATCTCTTTTTTCAGTATCTCTTTCTTTGTCTTTCTTTTGTGTTCTGTCTGCTTTTCATGCACTAGTGCCAAAGAGTGTTTAAAAGGTGATAACAATCACAGAGACAGTGCAGTTATTAAAGGGAAATGACAATGGGAAGAATTCCCATCTCTCTCTCTCTCTCTCTCTCTCTCTCCCCATCTCTCCCCATCTCTCTCTCTCTCCCCATCTCTCTCTCTCTCTCTCACACTCACTCTCACCAGGTGAAGATGAGGCAGAGGAGGGTGCTGATGAGGATGAGCACCTGGTTGAACATGGCTGAGTGGGTGCGCTGGATGGCTCTGTCTCTCATCTCCTCTCTCTCACCAACACACACACACTCTCACCACAGGTGAACAATGAGGCAGAGGAGGGTGCTGATGAGGATGACACACCTGGTCCACACACATGGACTGGACCACAAACACACACGCAGACACAGATGGCTCTGTGCACACACATTCTGAAAAAACACACCACACACAGACACCACACACACACCAACACACACACACACCACACACACCACACACAGACACCACAAACACACCACACACACAGACACAGACACACACACACACACACACACACACACACACACACACACACACACACACACACACACACACACACACAGACACCACACACACACACACACACACAGACACCACACACACACACACACACAAACAGACACCACACACACACACAGACACCACAAACACACACACACAGACACCACAGACACACAGACACACAGACACACACAGACACCACACACACACCACAAACACACACAGACACAGACACCACACACACACACACACACACACACACACACACACATACATACACACAAACACACGCACACACACACACACATACATAAACACACACGCACACACACACACACACACACACACACAAACACACACACACACATACACACTGTTACACTGAAGCTTTGGATTCTAAATTCTCTAAAATGACACATATTCCAGAGATATAATCCCAAACATATAAAGTACAATAATTTTAATAAAATAAAAATAAAGATCCTTTCCATGAAATCTATAGCAATGCTCCTGGAATGTGGGATATTTTTCCTAAAATCTAAGATAATTTTCTTGGAATTTGTAGCAATGGTCCTGGAATGTGGGACACTTTTCTTCATTTCCTAGTAACAGGCATTTTATAGGAATTTGGGATTATCTTTCACACTGATACACAGGCAGTCAATAAAAGTAAACATTCATCTATAATTCTAAAGCATTAAATTAAATATTTGGATCTAACATTACATGATCTGGACACTGTAAAATCCAGATTTTACTAGATCCACCGACTCTGTGGAAACCCCTAGCACCCTTGTGCATATACAGTAGTTCTTGTGGTCAGTGTGTTCACTGCCCGATAAAAAAAAACACAAACACTGATCACACTTAGAATAGAATAGAATGATCACTTCCTTCATTTAGGAGCATGACAAGATCTATTTAGCAGGACTGTAATGGAAACGCTCAGTAGCGGCAGCATCCGGAAGCCTCTGGAAATCACTTCAGCTCAGTCAGGGAGGGAGGCACACAGACAGGGTGAAATTAGACAGAGAAAAGGAAGACGGTGGAGGAGTGACAGATATGCGTCACCAGTCCCTGATATTTCATTAACAGGATTATCAATGTAAGCGCTCGCATTCTATTTCACATCGTCTCCAAAGCAAGAAGCTCGGCAGATTACGATTTAGACGGGTTCCTGCAATCATGCTCATTTCAGAGGAGTTCAGAAAAAGCAAATCAGCCGCTACGCTTTCAGCTGGAGTTCATGCTAATGTGTTTAATTGCAATTAGTCTCACGCTGTTTGGACTGTATGTCAATTTTACTAATTTGCACTTTGTGCTGGAATCGACCCACTGGTGCAGTTTTTGTCATTCGGAACAAAAACAGAGGAAAAAACAGGTAGATGGGGAGAGAAAGCGGTGAGCAGTGCTCACAGGAGGGAAAACAACATTTGCTGTTCTTACAATCATGTTCTCCAGAGCGTGTTTGGCCAGCCAGCAGTTCAGAAAGACAGGGATGAAGAGGTTTCGGAGAGAGGGCAAAATCACCTGTCACATAAGAGGAGAAGAATTCCCATTTAGTGAGCATTACACAGGCAAACAGTCCAATACCTGCAACTACCATCACATACTAATCTTCTCTCACTGGCCACTTTAGTAGAAACGCCAGCCTTCCAGCTCCGCCATGTTAGCGTGCAGTTAGAGACTGCAGCCCAAGACTGTAGGCCATCTGTCCGTACACCACTCTAGGTCTTCATCACAGGCCTGTTTCTAATCACAGAGCAGCTCTTGGCTGGATGTTTGGAAATGATATCCTGTCCAGAAAGGGTCGCATGTACAGCAGATGGGCTACAGTCCATAATTGTGGACCTACAGACTTGTGCAAAGGTCAGAGACCACCCATCATTTAGTTAATCCCAGTCAAAACAGACATACAGTACAAGTTATTATTCAATTTTCAGGGTAATAAAGCAAAATTAAATATTATCAGATCACACTGAAATCTGGAGGGAAATTTTCACACAGCTCAAAAGTTCAGTCGTAGAAGTTAGTTGCATTTCCTGCATCCCATAATCCATATAATCCCAAACATATTGAGTCATGCTGGGGTCTAGAGGCTGGGGTGGTCCGTCCACTGTCCACCAAGATCACCAGCTGCTTTTAGTTTGATCTGCAAATGTTCTTCTTCTCTTAGTATGGGCTTCTGGCTACAGCTACACATCCTTTCAGACCCATAGTGTTAATGAGTTTTCTCACAGTGGAAGGATGGACAGACACCTATGGACACTTATTCCAAACACATTCAGTGATGTTGGGGTCTGGGGTGGTCAGTTAACTCTTCTGAAAACAGCTTTTAGCTTGATCTCCAAATGTTTTCCTTTTTCAGTATGAGCTTCTGGCTACAGCTACATGTCCTTTCAGACCAATAATGTTGAGAAGGAGAAGGATGGACAGACACCTATGAATTCTCTTACAGAATCAAGAATGTCTGACTGTTTGAATGGCAGACTGTTTTATCTAATCTCTTCAGAAATAGACCCAGAGTAATAAATAACTTGTACTGCTGGAAGTGAGTGGACACAGAAAGAAGGGATTTGTTCTACAGATCTATATACTGCACATACACAACATATGAGAGGACAGGTGTCCGCAATTATGTGTCATTAAGTGTCTTTTCCTGATCTATGCTAAACAGAGTCACAGCTAGACTAGTACTCATACCACCCACATTAGCATTATTCCAGCTCTAATGCCCTGTCTCAGAGTGGGCAGGGAGAAGTGGTCTGTGCTGCTTGTATAAGAAGCCAGAGTGGACACTCACAGTGATAACGAAGGGGACCGCACTGATCATCTCCAGGATGAACGGGACACGCAAGACTTGCTCCCACACGTTGCCCTGGAAACAAAAGGTGAAGCCCAGAGTCAGTGTGAGTGAGCCCCTTCATGTGGGACGCTGTATTCTCTCGAGTTTAGGACGAGGAGCAAAGACCTGTTGCATCATCATTTTCAGTTCACTGGGGTTCCCAGGTGGCATCGCCATCCAAGCATTGACCCATCGGTGGCCAGGAGTGCAGGAGAGCATAACTGAGGGATGACCCAACATCTCTCTTGCCCCATCGTGTCTGTTAGCTGTCTGTTAGGATTGTTAGCATCAGCAGCAGCTAAAAATGTGAGTGTGTCTAGGTGGAAGCATATGCTACTCTTTAAACTCACTGCCTGGTAGGACTGTGTGATAGGACAACTCCTAATTAGTGCGTGAAACAGGAGGTGCCTAAATTGGTAAGTAAACTGGCTAAAAGTTGCCAATGCATTATTGTAAATGAACATACAGGTCTTGGCTCTGACTCAATGTGTCCAGTTCTCTGTCCTCACCTAGACTTGTCTTTAGTGGCCCTTTAAAGAAATTAAAATGAATACAATAAAATGTACATGCAAACCTCTTTATCCAATTTCTTTTTCCAAACATCTGTGCAAATATCCTGCCAAAATTGAAAACTAAATAAAATACCTTAATTTGTGATTTTATTTTTCACATGAGCACAAGACAATTCATTTTAGTCATTACTCTGGTATTTCATGGCCAAATCTAAAATTAAAAAGCTAATAGAGAAAATACACTCCAAACTTCATATTGGCTGTGGCTTTTCTTCATGAAATGCAAAACATGTCAAAAGTATTATAATATTTTTATATTATTATATTTATTATATATACTATTATTATAGCATTATTCATTTTTCACAGCAATAGGCTGCAAATCTGCCAAAACTCAAAATGCAAAATGGATATATAAACATCAAAGTGACGGTTTGTGATTGAGTTTTCCTAGCGGACGCGTTTTAAGTGTCAGAATTAAAACGCAAACGCACATCAGCGCCTCCTGCTGGACATTTAAACTGACCAACATGCAAATATATGTTAATTAGCACTGGGCGGAGCTAAGATTACGGAACTGCCCGCGAAATCACGAAAGTCGTTCAGATCTCTCTAAACGTCTAGGCAAAATGGCGAAGTCGGTTGCGGAGCTAATGCGGGAGGCCGCAGCGGTACTGGGGCGGGAGCAGGGCGCTCACCCAGACGACCTCACACACTAAACCGAAGGTCATTGTTACTGAATCTCTCCAAGAATCGGAGCCGCCTCCATGAAAAGAGAGACCGTGCAAAGTAGCGGCCTCTATGCCATGGTAGCTAGCTAGCGTCGTCCTGACAATTCACCAACCTCGTTTACCATGTCACACGATATGTCCGCCATCTTGCTGTGAGCTGCCATCGCTGGATTTCGTTTACGTTTTGGTTCTGAAACTTAAAACGCGCCTGCGCAGACAGCTCTGTTACAACGCGTCACTCTGATGTTGATTAATCCATTTTGCATTTTGATTGTAATTTTGGCAGATTTGCAGTTTATTGCTCTGAAAGATAAATAACAATGTAAACAGTGCAGTGTGATTTTACTTTTGAAGTTTGCAGTTATTAAAGAAAAGCCAAAGCCAAGTCTGGACTTTTTTTTTCTCAATTAGCTTTTTCTTTTTAGATTTGGCCATTAAATAGCAGAGTAACGACTTAAATGAAATGACAAATAGCTGTTTTAATTATATTAAAAATGTATTTTGTACACACAAATGGCTTGTGCTCATGTGAAAAATTCAAATTGCAAATGAAGGTATTTAAGTTTTAGTTTGGAAGATGTCTGGAAAAAAAATGTCAAAAAGAGGTTTGCATTTACATTTTATCGTTTTTATAAATAAAAAAAATTTAAAAAAGGCCGGATTTGCCTCGCATACATGCGAGTCGGTCACCATCCCCACTACTTCCTGTTATGACTTGACCACAGTCACAGTGTTGCTGGCTTTCTACTGAGGTGCAGTTTTGATATCGAACACTGCGACACTGTTTATATCGGGACGACCATCACATTTCCAGACACCCATAGTCGGATCTGCCCTGCGCCAGCTTGGGCGTGGGCAGAGAGGACTTGTTCATTTCAGCTGAAATCAATGCAGCTTGGAGAGAGGCAGAGAGACATGGAGATGGTTTGGGGGAAGTGGCAGCGGACTCCATTAATCGCAGGGAGGATCAGCGGCTGACTTCAAAGGAGGCGTGAAACTCAAAGGCTCTGAAAAGGAAGAGCATGCCTCCTGCTCCGTTCCCCCACTTACTCAGACAGCACAAGAGCTCTCAGAAAACAAAGAGCTGATTGGTACACACGTCCCTGTCTCTCCCTCATACCTGATCTTCTCCTCCCCCTCCTCCTCCTCCCTCCTGCCTCTTTGATCCTGGCATCAGCACTGCGGAGAGTCGTGCTAAGCGATCGCACCTGAGCGAAAGTCGCACTGACACATACAGCGATTCACGGGACAGTCTTGCCCACCTAGTGTTGGCCCACCCAGTACACATTTCTTGCTGGATCCCACCTTCCAAGCACAACTACACTAGCTTTCCAATTGTTGAACTGTTCCTAATTCTGGAAAAGAAAGGCCCGAACATCCCAAATTCCCTTTACAATTCCCTATGAACAGAATCTTGACCAAAGACAGACCCTCACACCCTCAGTTGAACCTCAGTTCATTCAGTGAGACTACTAAACTGTCATATCCCAGGGTGAAGTTCACTCATCTGTCTTGTTTAATAAAGCTACAGAAGTAAATGAGCCCTTGGGTGGGAAAAAAATGGAATTTGGGTTTAGGTGCTGGATAGCTTGGTTCACAGGTGTTGGGATGTGGAATGTAGTGCTGGTATGGACACACAAAGGCTATATGTGTTTACTGTGGTTGATGTGTTGATGTAGTTAGTGTGGTGCAGTGGATAACACCACTTGTCACTGAGCTACCACAGCATGTAGGAGACTGGGGTTCCATTCCCGGGCTGGGTAACAATACTGTGCTACACCAATAAGAGTCCATGGGCAGGACTCCTTACACTACATTGGCCTACCTGTACTATGATTAACCTCGTAAATGAAACTTCTGCAAACAACTGTATATGGACCATTCAACTACACTCAGTAAAACTGAAGTACCACAAAAAAACAAAAACAATTTAAAAACTATTAAGTATTGACCTTAAACCTTAACATATATACCCATATACATTCATACATAAATATATATATCCATATTTATTAGAATATTTTAATGTCCTATAAAGCGATGTGGACAGACTTAGATTTGTTATAGGTTTAAAAATAAAAATAAAAATCCCCAAAAAATCCAAACATGTTTTCATGTTGCTACCAAAACACTGAGTTGCAGTAGGCGGGGCTTAATTTTAGCCACAACCCTCCAGTTTAGAGCAGGCATTGAGACGGCATCCCTGTCTCTCATGGACATGTTGCAAGCTGCTAGACCATATGTTAGTGACACTGAGATCTGTCCCTACTGAAACATACTTTCTGTAACTAAGCACATGTTTACATTTTTTAAAATTTATTTAATAAAATTATGATTTTATGCTTATAGATGAGTTCTGCTCTAAATGAGCTTAAATTGTAACTGCTGAAACAGTCTCTGTAGTGTTCTGATTTGTTCAGTGGAAAAATAAAATGTTGGATCATTTCTTTTAATAAATACAAATAAGGTATATACTGGGCAATATATATATATATATATATATATATATATATATATATATACAGGGGTTGGACAATGAAACTGAAACACCTGTCATTTTAGTTATTTTAGTGTGGGAGGTCTCATGGCTAAATTGGACCAGCCTGGTGGCCAATCTTCATTAATTGCACATTGCACCAGTAAGAGCAGAGTGTGAAGGTTCAGTTAGCAGGTAAGAGCACAGTTCTGCTCAAAATACTGCAATGCACACAACATTATGGGTGACATACCAGAGTTCAAAAGAGGACAAATTGTTGGTGCACGTCTTGCTGGCACATCTGTGACCAAGACAGCAAGTCTTTGTGATGTATCAAGAGCCACGGTATCCAGGGTAATGTCAGCATACCACCAAGAAGGACGAATCTCCACCAGCATCACGTAGTGACCTGGCCACTATCCTGCAAGAAGAATGGCTTAAACTCCCTCTGACCACTGTGCAGGACGCAGTATATGTCATTCCCAAGACCAACTGACGCTGTATTGGCCGCAAAAGGAGGCCCTACACCATACTAATAAATGATTGTGGTCTAAAACCAGGTGTTTCAGTTTCATTGTCCAACCCTTGTATATACACACATATACACATATATACATATATATACATATATATTTATTTTGACGGAATTATACATGGTGAGAATTTATTTAATGTTATCTCCCTAAAACGTTTGCACAGTCCTGTACACCTGTAGCACTTTTATACACCACAGTTAAAAACTTTTACACCATTGAATAGAATGAAAACTAAATCACAGCCAGCAGGACTGCTCACCACCCCCACCCCCCCACCCCACCCGAGTGTTAATGATTATTTTAACTGTAGTGTTCACTGAGCGTGTGAAACACATCAACACGCTTACCTCAAGTTGTTTAGTATGTGCTGTTCACCCATGCTAACCTTCGTTGTCCATCCCTGGGCTTGAGGCTTGTTGTCTACTGGGCACAGCTGAGGTTGGCATTGACGAGGCTTTGGATGGGTTAATAAACCCTGCCTGTCCCCAGACGTTATCCTTACGAGATCTTGGCTACATCCGAAACCGAAGCCAGCTGCATGGATGCCTTGCTGCCTTCACTGTCTCATTAGTGGGTGCCTTAGAAAGCAATGTTTACCTCTGTGTCAGTGCTGTACTTTTATTACTGCATCAGCGCTGACACAGTATTATGGGATGTGCACTGCTGCAAAAGATATTCCTACACTGCCTTCATAAAACAGAGGACCCTCAGCAGGCAGCATGTTACACAAACATTACATCTGGGTTGTCTGACTGGCCTTCCTGCCTCAGAACGCTGTATAAGCAGGCAGTGTTTATAGCGTTTCAGACGCCGCCTCTGTCTGGCCTCGCAGGACCGACCGAGGGGTCTACTTTTGGATGCTTATCTTAAGGACTAAGTGGCTCAAGTGAGAGTAGCTCATGAAATATTGGATCTGTATTGTCCGAAACTCAAGGTTACTACAGAGCTCAACAGTCTCACTCATAACCGTCACAGGGAATCAGATTTTTAGCCATAAAAGTTTAACCACCCAACACAGCATGAAGCGTTCTCTGTAAAAGGGCTGCACGCTGCACCACGGCTTCACTATCAGATCTGACATGTTTATTAGAGAAGAGGAGAGGAGTGTTTGAAGGGATGAAAATTAAAACCAGGCGGTGAAGTGGAGAGGAGCTTGTTTAATGGGCAGGTTGTCGTTCTGTCAGGGCCAGAACAGCGTTGTTTTGGGTTTTATGCTACTGCACAATATAAAATCATGTAGATGACATGGGTGTGATAATTAATGTGGATAACACTGCCAATTAGAAGGTGGTGCACAATCCCTTCTTTCCCAGATTGCAGGAATGACAGGAAGACCTTGCCCAAAGCGGGAGGGAAATATTTTACAGGTATACATCACCGGAATCTGGAAACAGACATTAGGATTAGAACAGTCACAAAGGAAATAAAATAAGATGCTTGGATAAAAAAAGGTCTCTCATTCCTCCTCCTCTGTCCAGAGTCTTCTCCAGAGCGACATACAAGGTTATTCATATTACTGGTAGCCCAATGTGGTGTTAGGAGTCTTGCCCAAGGACTCTTATTGGTGTAGCACAGCATAGTCACCCAGACCAGGAAACAACCCCCGTCTTCCACATTGAATTGGAATTTCCCTCTGGGATCGATCGATCAATCAATCAATCAATCAATCTATCTATCTATCTATCTATCTATCTATCTATCTATCTATCTATCTATCTATCTATCTATCTATCTATCTATCTATCTATCTATCTATCTACTTATCCATCCATCTACTTATCCATCCATCTACTAATCTATCTATCTATCTATCTATCTATCTATCTATCTATCTATCTATCTATCTATCTATCTATCCATCCATCCATCCATCCATCCATCCATCCATCCATCCATCCATCCATCCATCCATCCATCTATCTATCTATCCATCCATCTATCTATCTATCTCACATGGTGTGGTAGCTCACTTACAGGTAGTGGTGTTATCCTCTGCACCACACCGACCTCAGCATCTCATTCTCTGGCCCCTTACTAATTTATTTATTTTCCATTATCTTCACATTAATTTTACTTTATACATATTTATTTTATGTTACTTAGTCATTTTATTTATTTATGCCCTATTGTTTTACTTGATTGAGTTGTTGATCAAATCCCATGCATTCCTGTAATAATTATTTCTGTTCTTTGCTGCCTATTTTCCTTCTATTATCATAAATATATTCATTTATTTATTAGACTATTCGGTGCCTTCTTCTTAAGTGTATTGACAGTTTCCCTCAATGTATGTCCGAGTTAAAAATAAGGTCACCCTAATGATTGATAAGGAACTGTGTGTGGAGAAAAGGAGTGAGATTTTGACTTTTGGAACTAGAGCCACTGAAAAGTGGGTGGTCACTGGTCAGCTCTATATTAGGCACTGCACACACTGAGCCACAATGGACTTGTTGATTTTACTGCCTGGTCATGGTTGTAAACTTGATGTTGACTGATCACGTAATCATGACACTAACAATGTGATTTCATGCTGGGGAAAGACTAATGGGAAAGGACACGTCACACGCTACTGACCTGACTTGGCTTCATGCCAACATTTTTTCACTAGTCAATAGTGCATTAAAGACCAGATATACAGTATAAGCCGGAAACACATTAGCAATATTACAGCTAGCATCGTAATCCAGGGCTCTGTTCTGACCTGTATAACACACAGGTGTGTGTGTATGTGTGTATGTGTGTGTGTGTGTGTGTATGTATGTGTGTGTGTGTGTGTGGTGTTTGTGTATGTGTGTGTGTGTGTGTGTATGTGTGTGAGTGTGTGTATTTATGTGTGTGTGTGTGTGTGTGTGCCTGTGTATGTGTGTGTATGTGTGTGTGTGTGTGGTATGTGTATGTGTGTGTGTGTGTGTGTGTGTGTGGTGTGTGTGTGTGTGTGTATTTATGTGTGTGTGTGTGTGTGTGTGTGTGTGTGGTGTTTGTGTATGTGTGTGCGTGTGTGTGTGTGGTGTGTGTGTGTGTGTATGTGTGTATGTGTGTATGTGTGTGTATGGATGTGTGTGTGTGTATGTGGTGTTTGTGTATGTGTGTGTGTATTTATGTGTGTGTGTGTGTGTATGTGTGTGTGTGTATGTGTGTGTGTGTGTGTGTGTGTGTGTGTGTGTATGTGTTCTGAACACTGTTCTGACCTGTGGACTTGGTCGGCTTCATCACTTGAAGCCAGTGGGTTTATTCATGATGTCATGAGCGATTAGCCAATCTTGACTCAAATTCCATCTCATAACTGCCCATGTGCAACCCTACTCTATATCGGTATCACTCCTTCGAAAAAGGGGCATCATGCCACCTCCAGTCTTTTTGCTGTCTCTCAGAAATGAGCGCTGAATTATCAGAGGAAAGGCTCCAGCAAAGTGGCACAAGTGAATGTGCTTGTACCCTAATTAACGCTAATTGTGCTAATAAAGTGGAACTGATTAGTGAATATGCTAAAGTGCCAGGGTTGGACGGGTGTACAGAAAGCACTTGAGCTCTCTGAAGACTGAGCGATGCTGAAGTACAGCATAGGTGCAATGTGTTTCTGTGTGTCACTTACCTTGTAGCTGAGGTACACCAGCAACATGGTTTCTGAAAAGCTGATGAAGGCCACAAGCACCTGGTGGGAGAGAAACACAGACAGGCAGAGAAAAAAAGAGAGAGATAAACAGATGAGAAAGCAGACAGAGAAAGAGTGGGAGGAAGCAGTGGGTGGACTTGGGCATAATGCCGCTTACTGCGAAGAAGATGTCTGGGCCAAGTGGCCAAACAGCGAGAGGACAAAACAGCCACACGCATCTTTTGTGTGCGTCTGCCTGGCTGTCCGAGAGGGGGTCTGTACTCTGTGGCATTCATTTAGCATGCATCTTGGTGTCTGTCGGCGTCTTTGAGCTGTGTTGGGCGATCAGCTGTGTGTGTGTGTGTATGTATGTGTGTATGTGTGTGCGTGTGTGTATGTGTGTGTGTATGTGAGTGTGTGTATGTATGTGCGTGTGTGTGTGTGTATGTGAGTGTGTATGTATGTGCGTGTGTGTGTGTATGTGTGTGTGTGTGTGTGTGTGTTTGTGTGTATGTGTGTGTGTGTGTATGTGTGTGTGTATGTGAGTGTGTGTATGTATGTGCGTGTGTGTGTGTGTATGTGAGTGTGTATGTATGTGCGTGTGTGTGTGTATGTGTGTGTGTGCGTGTGTGTGTTTGTGTTGTATGTGTGTGTGTGTGTGTGTGCGTGTGCGTGTGTGTATATGTGTGTGTGTGTGTGTGTGTGTGTGTGTATGTGTGTGTATGTAATTGTGTGTTATGTGTGTGTGTGTGTGTGTATGTGTGTGTGTGGGTCGGTGTGCGTGTGTGTTTGTGTGTATGTATGTGTATGTGTGTGTGTGTGTGGGTGTGTGTGTGTGTGTGTATGTATGTGTGTGTGTGTGTGTGTGTGGTGTATGTGTTGGTGTGTGTGTGTGTGTGTGTGTGTGTGTGTGTATGTGATGTATGTGTGATATGTATGTAGTGTGGCGTATGTGTGTGTGTGATTTGTATATGTGTGTGTGTGTGTGTGTGTGTATGTGTGTGTGTGTATTGTGTGTAGTGTGTGTGTGTATGTGTGTGTGTGTATATGTGTTTGATGTGTGTGTGTGTGTGTGGTATGTGTGTGTATGTTGTGTGTGTGTGTGGGTGTGGTGTTGTTAGGTGTGTGTGTTGCATGTGTCGTTAGTGTGTGGTGTGTATAGAAGAAAGGTTAATTGTTATTTTGTGTGTGTGGTGGTGGTGTGACCTGTAGTGCCCAAAGCGGCAGAGGTCTGTTCACCCAGATAATGAGGGACCTGGTGGCACGGGGTCCGTTATTGTGTGGAAACACAGCGACATGCAAAGAGAAAAGCAAACGTGTCAGAGATGCTCCGATTAAGATCAGGACGTTAACCTCGACACGCGGTTCACTGTTTCTGAGCACATTATTGTTAAAGCATTAGGGCACACTCAAACGCACACAATGTTTCCTGGCAATGAAACCAAGCCAGGATGTCAGTCAGCCCAGATGAAGATGTTCAGTGTTTGTTCCTTTAGTTTTGCACTGGAGCTACAAGGCTAATGTAGCTAGCAAGTAAAGAATGATTAGCTCCCATTTTCCCAGGCCAGGTGTTATGAAAATAATGGCTAATGGCATCAAAAGTTGATTCTCGAACGTAAAACTGAAAATGTCAGCATCGTACAAAAGTTCACTTCAGCTTACTGCAGCTACGTCCCATGTTTAGCCTTTCAAGCCCACTGTGTGTGTCTTAGTCGGTGATAGACACTCTGCAGACTATATATGGATTACTTTCACTCATTAGTAAGACACTGTATTGGAAGTCATTATTCAGTGAATGTTTTGCTGCTACACAACACAAATGTATTAGAGTTTCATTAACATGATTGAAAGGTCTGCGGTAGTGTGGCTAGGCTAACTTTGCTAACTAAGCTCTCCATGATAACCTGACAAACTAGCCATTTTCACATTTTCCACTGAGCAGGAAGTTATTTACTTAATCCACAAGATGGCAACTCTCTCTTATCTAGCATTAGTTCTAGCATTAGCTCTAGCTTTAGCTCCAGCATTAGCTCTAGGATTAGTGCTAGCATTAGCTCTAGCTTTAGCTCTAGCATTAGCTCAATATTGTCACAGGATTAGCTTCTCATATATAGACCTTAAAATGCTATCATACATTTGCTCAGTGTTTTCTAGGCCACCACTGGTTGTTAAGTAGCATATTATACAAAATGCCATTTGTTTTCATTTGTAAATAAGCTTAGTAAGTAATTATTGTGCCAGCAACAACATTTTCATTAAAGATTATTTATATCAGGTCTACTGTAATCTCTCAGATATATGGAATATTTGTCTTTGATTGAATGATGGTTTAAGCTGAGCTATGCTGGTGACCAGATTCCCTTACCCCCAGATTCCCTTCACTTAATGTGTGACTAAGGAAACAAAATTTCCCATTTGTGGTATCGAATATGCTTGTAAAAAATAAAAAACATTTATTTTACTGTAGCTAGCCGAATCCACACCACAGGCTTCTTCTTCACCATCCCTAAAAAGAACATTTTGGCTGTACTGCTCTACAGACAAGCATTATCCAAGATAAGATAAGATAAGACAAGATGCTATCTATCTATATATATATGTGTATATGTATATGTATATAGTATAAATTAAATATCTAGACTTTTATGTTACTAAATGGCCAATTAGTTGTGTTTAAACTTTTACACCGTATCGTATAGTATAAAAACTATTTGTTCTGTCATTGCGTGAGTGGGTCAGAGTAACTTCTAGGAGGCTAAAACAAAGGTCTTCACAGCTCGGCTTCACAGCTGGCCCATGTTTTAAGCTATTGTAAATATTATGCTCATTGTACACTTATATACACGGTCAGTAGAGAGTGGGTTTGGCCCTCTGCCGGTCTGTAGCTGTGTTGTCCTGTGTGTTGGCTGCTGGACCTTGTTCTTATGAACCAGACATTCACTGTATCTGCCAGTGAAGCTAGAACCCAACCTTCGGGGGTTCCTCACTAAGAACCTGCTGTACATGTGGAGATGCTGATTTAAGAAGCTGGAGTGCTCTCTTATTTATCTCCAGAGCTGTATATATATACATATGTGTGTGTGTGTGTGTGTGTGTGTGTGTGTGTGTGTGTGTGCGTGCTCCAAACTTTTGATGGTGGTGTAATCACTGGAAATATGCAGAGAGATATATTCCTGAGCACTCTGTTCCGATGAATACATTTAGCTTTTATGTGCAATCCATTTCTCGATGCTGCAAGGACGTTCCCCAGACGCTAGACTGATCGAAAACGAGAAGTGGCCTTGTTAAGAATAGACGCCAATCGGCTCTGCATTAATGTGGCCAAATAAATGAGGTCATAACGGCATAACACACGAAAGCTCGGTGTGAGGAACAGCTTGAAGGGTTAATGACTATGCAAAGACACACAGCTGCTTTCTCCTCTCAGAGTACTGGAGAGCTCCTTAGCTAAATATAGCCCTCCCTTATCATATTGGAAGCCCCCTTCTCTTGTGTTGTGTTCAGCTGTCAATAAATCATTGCTACAGTAGCCATGAGACTGGGCAGAGCATGGAGAATTCAACGACTGCTTTAAACTGCGGTCTGCACATTTTAAAGTGACAGTTTGGTAAAACAGATCACAGCAGATCAGAGATGCACGTGTGCAACAGACCTTCTTTCTTCCATTAAAATGTTTTGTCAAGTCCACACGCTCATGGAGATCATAGTCAATTATTTACAGCCAATTATATGTGAGCTGTTCCAACTGTATGGTGTAACTGCAACACAATACAGCAGAACAACATCTCCCCACCGCCCAAGGCATCTTCTCAGCTTCGTGCAAGCTGTGCCACAGGTTGTTTACGATAGTCTTTATGGAACTCAAACTGTAGAGAATGAATCCAGTTATTTGTAAACAAAGGTAGTAAAATGCCCAGGAGTTGTTTATTTTGGCACTGTGATGCTGTATTTAACGATTTAAGGATGCACAGTCATATGCAAAAGCTCAAATGACAAGCGTGGTCAATTCTTTAGGTGCAAGTTAACACGTCCTCAGCAATGCACACACTTTGAAGTGCACAATTTCTATTTATTTGCAGATTTGAACACACAGGAAATCAATAAAAGATATAAGAACCTTTGCACAGGCTGCATTTAATTTTAACCTAGCAGTACTTCTGTGGTAACATGTGCAGACGTATGTTCTCTGTACCACACACAGCCACAATTCATTCAACATGACCATTTTCCAAACGTCCTTTATCCCTTAGAAGGAAACAGACTGTTTCTCGTACTGTGCCTTTAAGACTGATGAGTCAAATGAGCTCTGCTCTGATTGGCTACTCTGTATTGTACCTCATTCAGAAAAGCACTCAGAGCTGAAACACTGCTTATGTTGTGTGGGAAATACTGTATTTACGAGATGAGTGCACATGAACGCCATAACTATGTCAAATTTGCTAGTGGATTTTTTAATGAGCCCTGAGTTTCTAAGTTGGGGGCGTGTCAACATGAAAAAGCAATGACAGCTGCTGATACTGCTATTGTAAACTGGCTGTGTTTCCGTTACTAAGCAGACTAACATTACAGGCTAGTATAACACTGCAGGCTAACATCATCCAACACAAAAGTACTGTACGAACATAAACACATGTTGCCTGATATACTGAGATACTATACTAACAAGTATACTCTGCTGGTGCAGTGATTCAACACAAGAGGTCTCTTTAATGAAAATCCTACATTTTTAGTGTGTCTGTCTTGTTTACGACCTAAACCACTGAAATACAGATCAAGTCATACTCACCTTGTCCCAGGACATGTATCTGACATCACAGATACAACCAGTTCAAAACAGGCAGTTTTTAAACCATCTCTTCCTTATATGTATTGCACTGTATGGACTTTAACAGTGTTAACAAATTAATTCTGTCTCTGCATTTACAAAATGAGATCAATCCAGTTTTCCCGAATGTGGGACCTTAGACTTATTATATTCACTTTGAAAATCAACAGAATGTCATTTGGCCAGGGGTCTGGTTGGTGTAGCTCAGCAGATAACACCACTACCCACCAAATAGCAACCACCACACGTGGGAGACTGGGGTTTGAATCCCGGGCTGACTGACTAGGCTGTGCTACACCAATTAGAGTCCTTGGGCAAGACTCCTAACACTACATTGGCCCACCTGTAATATGATTAACCTTGTAAGTCGCTCTGGATAAGAGCGTCAGCTAAATACCATAAATGTAAATGGGTCTGACTTTGCATATGACTGTACAGTTTATCCGCAGGACAACATAAGCACAGAAAGGTAATGCTGACGAATGTTATCTCTATATAACTAAGAACTTCACTTTCTATCTTGAAATGCCTCCCATCACATTTGAGTTCCTGCACATGCGGGTGTCTTCGCAATCAATGACGCGCATGAATGACGCGCATGCTAATGTGCTCCTTGAGTGCCAATAGTGTCCCTTGTTTTGGTGTTGGTGGAAGGAATAAATATTAACTGCTTGATTCACAAACCGTACACATGATCAAGTTATTCATAAAGTCAAAATGTCAATTAGTTATTGAAAAGATATTAGGACTAGCACTTTCCAGAAGCTTTCTACCTTTCCAGTTTTTATCTCAGTGCTACACTAAAATGGTGCTGCACTTGCTACTTGCTAATCAGTGCTACCTGCACAAGAAGCACAGTTCTGGCTAGCTTCGGTAACTAGCACTGTACAAAGTGGCTCAGATGCTTTCCTGAAGGCGTTCCTAAAGAAATATCAAACATAAAAATGGAGGTGAATAACTAAAACATAATCTTCATACTATCAACAGATCTATAGGGTGTCAGAAACCACAGAAGCATGTTTACTGCGAGGTATCTGATGGTTTAGGTATACGGTATGCTAATGCTGTGTCGCTAATAGCTGTGTTAGCCTCGTAGCTCCAGTGTAAAACTAAAGAAGCCCACTCTAGCCATGTCTTGGCCTATGTCTTCCATATGAACATAGTCTGGCTGACCAACTCTATTTGAGGTAAGGGAGGAAACTGTAAATTAGATTTTTCATCAAACTATCGCTTTAACTCTCGCAGGCCGCTCTGGGGCTGTGTGTATAAGACAGGCCTGACGCTGATATAATGAGGATGTATTATTATTGCTGCGTAATGGGCCAGCGCCTGCAGGTCCGGCGGGCGCTCTGGGAGACGAATGGTCCGGATCGATTAGGTTCTGTTTTTCCCTCATTAAAGAAACACTGCTGATCTGTCCGTCGGCCCCCTCTGGACCCTGACCGACGTCTCCAGCAGTTTCATTTCGAGTCGCAGACACTTACCAGTCAAAGTGGCTTTTGTTCTGCGTGGAGGCATTCTGTCTGAGGCAGCCGGGGCTACAGGGGAAACACATAGACATAAAGACGAATGAACAAAGTACCAGTGGCTGCCACTCCATACTGATACCTGACGACCGTGCTGTCTTTTCCAGTTCACCCTGTCTGCCTCTTGCGCTCCCTTGGTATTCTCTCAACTCCAGGCCCAGGGGTGTCCAGTTCTGGTCTGGAAGTCCAGCACAGTTTAGTGCTTTCACTGCTTTAAAGAGGAATTCCAATGACGTTTCTACCTTTCTGTATAATTAAGTCAGTACGACATAAACAAAGTCGTCCCCAGTGGTTTGATGTGAAACCCTTCATTCTAGAGAAGCTTACTGATTCAGAATGGTTTACAGTGGTGGTGATAGGAACCGGGCTGAACAGTTCATGACTCTAAAAGCTCCCTCACAGAAAGTTATTACATGAAACTGTTATGAATATTATGTGACATTGTTTTGCAGTAGTCTTACGATGAGGCTTTAGCCTAAAAGATGCCCCATGACTGAGGGGTGCATGCAACGATGTTAAAAGAGAATAAAATATACAGAGGGAAAAGAAACTCTACAGCTCTGGAGATAAATAAGAGAGCACTCCAGTTTTTCTTAAATCAGCATCTCCACATGTACAGCAGGTTCTTAGGGAGGAACAGAAGCTCGGGTTCTAGCTTCACTGGCAGATACAGTGAGCGTCTGGTTCATTAGAACAAGGTCAAGCAGCAAACACACAGGACAACACAGCTACAGACTGGCAGAGGGCCAAACCCACTCTCTACTGACCGTGATGAGGGCCACCTCTTTCCAGTGTCCCTTAACCACCGTAAGATGACCTCAAGTGACCTACAGAGAGACTGGCGAGCGGTGGCTGTAGTGAAACGCACAGCGGTTCTAAAAACAGGCTTCTGGAGGTCATTAGTGATTTTCTAAATAAACAGATCTAATACAATATCTGATCTGGAGTTTGGGAGACATGCTTCCAGTAGTGTAGAGAATCAAACAGAACTGAGGAATTCTGGTCCAACACAAACCCAGAACCTGTACAGCTAGAGACACTGATCATTCTGAGGTGGTCTCTTACATTTTCCAGAGCTGTATATGATGAAGTTGTGAATGCACAGCTTAAGCCTTTTAAGAGCTGGCCGCTAAGCTGCTGTTAAAAGTGAATTGGTTTCTATGGGAGGAATTAGGGATGAATTAATAACACATAGAGGAGTGCAGGTCAGTATGTCTGTTGATTAAAGTTTGGGGATCTGCCCAATGCAGTTTGGTGGCTATCGGGCAAATAAAGCAACAGAGCAATAGAGAATAAAAACACATGGGGCTCTTTGGGAGAAACAGGGGATAGAGAAAAAACAGACGAGTGCGGGTGGACTCAACATTGAATTCATGCATGGGGGTCTGCCCTGAGATTAAATATGTGAAACAAGCAGAAGTACAGTAGAAAATATGAAAGTAAATCAGATTAAAAAGCTGTCCACAATCACACCATTCCTGATCAGACCGAACATTCCAGAAACGGAATGGGGTCAGTAACTGGAAAATTGCGGGACTAGTTAGCAGACAAAAACCTCTTGAACTAGAAGAAGAAGAAGAAGAAGAAGAAGAAGAAGAGGAGGAGGAGGAGGAGGAGGAAGAAGAAGAAGATAAAGAAGAAGAAGAAGAAGAAGAGGAGGAAGAAGGAAAAGAGGAGAAAGAAGAAGAAGAAGAAGAAGAAGAAGAAGAGGAGGAGGAGGAAGAAGGAGAAGAGGAGGAGGAAGAAGAAGGAGAAGATAAAGAAGAAGGAGAAGATGAAGAAGAAGAAAAGGAGGAAGAAGGAGAAGAGGAGGAGGAAGAAGAAGAAGAAGAAGAAGAAGAGGAAGAAGGAGAAGAGGAGGAGGAAGAAGAAGATAAAGAAGAAAAAGAAGAGAAGAAGAAGATAAAGAAGAAGAAAAAGAAGAGGAGGAGGAAGAAGGAGAAGAGGAGGAGGAAGAAGAAGAAGACAAAGAAGAAGAAGAAGAAGAAGAGGAAGAAGATGATGAAGAAGAAAAAGAAGAAGAAGAAGAAGAAGAAGAAGAGGAGGAAGAAGATGAAGAAAAAGAAGAGGAGGAAGAAGGAGAAGAGGAGAAAGAAGAAGAAGAAGAAGAGGAGGAAGAAGGAGAAGAGGAGGAAGAAGAAGAAGAGGAAGAAGAAGAAGGAGAAGAGGAGAAAAGAAGAAGAAGAGGAGGAGGAAGAAGGAGAAGAGGAGGAAGAAGATGAAGAAGAACAAGAGGAGGAAGAAGAAGAACAAGAGGAGGAAGAAGAAGAAGAAGAAGAAGTTGGACAATGCTTAGCATTGGTTCCTAAATTTCCAGAAATTTCTCCACACTGAGCCATTTAACATCAAACCATTCCGATGCCCTAATTTCCACCTCTAGGGGCAGATGTAAAGGTGCAGCACTGGTCCAGGTACATTAAAGCACCCGGTAGGTTACAGGTTATATTAGTTAATGCAGTAAATGAATAAATGAACATGTTTTAAAAAGGCAGCAGTGTTTTCACTCTCACTGTCCAGCGTGGTGATATGGCCGCCTGTCTCGGTCCTTTATCTGCTTTCCTACTACATTTTTTGTCCGTTTGTCGCCTTGGTAACGGAGACTGTTTTGGTGATGAACGCGGACACCCCTGCCTCGGCCGACTCTCTCACTAATCACTAACATTTCCGTACACAGGCTGTTTAATTCACCTAGCGCTGCTCCATCCGAGCATTCGCTCTCTGCCTGGCCCCCCTTCACCACCACTTCAGGCTTAGCTCTGTCCTCCTCTTTCTCACTCACATCAGGAGTCCGGCTTCCTATTTTCGCTAGACTCTGCCCTCTCCTCACCTGTGGCCGGCTTCCTTTCTCAATCTTGGTCGCACATACATACACACAATCATTCCCAGCAGGTTTCGTCAAATGTTACCACCAAACTGTTTCAAACTCCAACTTCTGGAGGCCCAGCTGAGCACTGCTCAGTGTAAAGGCCAGTTCTACCAAACCTGGCTGAGCTCCAAAGACCTTCATAGGTTGCATTAGCTGGTACAGAGCAGGGACAATCATGTAGTGCTCAGGACATGGACAGCTGTATTCCAACCGTACAGAGTTTAGCCCCGACCTTAGAATACCATACTTGACCTCAATGTTCAGGTCCTGGAGAACATATTGATGAACTGGATAAGAGCAGAGCGTGAGACAGCTGGGGGTGTACAAATTGATCATCTGTTAGTTGTTATAGTGATATTGGCCTTTCCAATATTGACAGTGCGATATTGAGTCCAATATAGGAATAAGTCTGGAACCGATCGCTGGTTGTGTGCTGAGAGCTCCCTGACCAATCACAGATGATGAATCAAGACATGCAAACAAAACATACATTCAGACTGGGTTAATATAAATGCTTCGTTCCAGGAGAAACTACAGGGTTTGGACAATGAAACTGAAACACCTGGTTTTAGACCACTATCATTTATTAGTATGGTGTAGGGCCTCCTTCTGCGGCCAATACAGCATCAGTTCGTCTTGGGAATGACATATACTGCGTCCTGCACAGTGGTCAGAGGGACTTTAAGCCATTCTTCTTGCAGGATAGTGGCCAGGTCACTACGTGATGCTGGTGGAGGTTGGTCCTTCTTGGTGGTATGCTGACATTACCCTGGATACCGTGGCTCTTGATACATCACAAAGACTTGCTGTCTTGGTCACAGATGTGCCAGCAAGACGTGCACCAACAATCTGTCCTCTTTTGAACTCTGGTATGTCACCCATAATGTTGTGTGCATTGCAGTATTTTGAGCAGAACTGTGCTCTTACCTGCTAACTGAACCTTCACACTCTGCTCTTACTGGTGCAATGTGCAGTTAATGAAGATTGGCCACCAGGCTGGTCCAATTTAGCCATGAGACCTCCCACACTAAAATGACAGGTGTTTCAGTTTCATTGTCCAACCCCTGTGACTTTACAGTGGTGGTGATAGTAACCAGACGTCTCAATGCCTTTTAAACCTACCTCACAGGATGCTACAACATAAAGTGGTTATGGATAGATTGCTGGAGACTTTGCTCTAGTAGTCTGCATTCCCATGTGACTTCCGCGGGACCTGCGGGTCCAACTACAATATCTTGCGGTGTGGGACTAAATTGTAATGTTGTGTACGGAAGAGGGCGGATAATCAATTCGCTGGGCGTAAGAGCAGGACAACATATACATCCTAGACGTCCCAATGCCGTTAAAGGCTACCTTACAGGATGCTATTACACAAAGTGGTTATGAATAGATTGCTCAATGCCAGAGGCTTTGCTCTAGTGGTCTGCATTCCTGTGTGAGTCCTCTGGGACCTGCGGGTCCGACTACAATATCTTGTGGTGCGGGCCTAACTGTAATGTTGGGCACAGGAGCGGGTGGTTAACCAATCCGATGCCTGGAAGAGCGGGACAACATATACTTCCTCTGAATGAATTGTATTATTGTGCTGCTGAAAAGGTGGAGCCTGTAGATGCTCTGTGGGCCACAGCTGTGGATAGAGCTTTAAGGAAAGGCCAGTACTCCTGGAATAGGCCAACTAAACCAACTAAGCAGGTCTGAAATTTGGTAGTCCTTTTTAGTTGTGGTTATTTTAGGAGACAATAATCCACCCATGAATACAGTCTGTCAAATATTGGATGCCTTCTACTCTTGTTCAGGGATGCAGCCAGAAATGTCTACACAGCAGGTGGAAGTGGGACAGTGGTAGCTGATGTTTGGTGGGAGCAGGATGAATCTGAGTGGGAGTGTGATAAAACAACTTGTCCCACTCAGACCTGTTTTGAAATAAAGTTTAGCTCCCTCTGAGCCTCTATCGCCAAGGACTACAATTCCCATGATGCATGATGTTTTGTTGATCCCACAAGCCACTAATCAGAGACTGTTTTCCCCGCGCACCTTTACCTGAGGAGGGAAGTCATTCACCTGTGTCTCATTTAACCATTTGTGGACCGGTTCTGTTTGTGCAGTATTGCCAGATTTGTGTAGTGAGTCTATTAAGATCGTCTTTGCCTTCTCTTGTTTAAGTCTGGCTTGTCTTTTGGTTCTCTCTTGTTTTTCTTTCCCTCTGGCTTTTGACCCGTTTTGCCCATGTCTGCTTTAGTAGCCTATTTTGTCCACCTGCCGTTACATAACCATCATCAACGTGATTTAAAAAACCTTAGAAGACACATAATAAATAAAATGGCTATACTTGCATGGCAGACATTGTGACTCCTGGTTCCCATCGCCACCACTTTAAAGAAATCCAAGCTGGCAGGTTTCTTTACAATGCACAGTTTCATATCAGGACAATCTGAATGTCTGTGTTTACATGTCAACTATCCAATTATGTTGACGCTTTGAAAAACGAGCAGAATTCTCAAGGCATATCATAACTGCACACTATACCACACGATACACACATATCTTGGCAGGATTATGCAGCTCCAGTGAGAACTGAACTCTGTATTAGATCAGATTTCCAGGAACAGGGTTTAGAGTCATGTCTCACCAGTCTCTCTGTTCGTGCGGGTCGTCCAGCAGCACTCGGACGATGTAGAGCAGGCAGCTCACCACCTTCAGGAAGAAGTTGAAGAGGCGCACTCTCAAACCTGCAGCAACACAGCTCAGATCAAAACCAAACCAGACAAGAACAAACAACAGACGTGTGGACGGCGGATGAGACGAGACAGAACAGCCAAGAGGACAGAACATATAGCAGCCACAAGCAAGCCCACTGGCTACCTGCAGTGGCTCATACAGACCAAAAGACCAAAGCAGCTCAAAGGACCACAGCGGAAGAACAAGACTCATGGCACAGGAAGAAAAAAAAAATACAGAAAAGAAAAAAAAAAACAACCACCACCAAAAACAGCAGCTGGGGCAGCATGGCAACACACTGCCCACCACACTGACCTTAACCTCAACACTGTCCACCACACCATCCATTACCCTGACCGCCAGGGCTTAGAAACAGTACATGAAATTAAAGGAGAACCTGAAACCCACATTTTTCAAATAGCATAGCTGAAAACAGGAACAGGTCTTATTTTATTTTCAGTTTTTCCAGGACATTTAATACTTTGATTTCGGTCTGATCTGAGCACAGACAGTGTTTTCTGTTCCTGCTTTTTCCACATTACATAAACAGCTGCTAACTAGATCAAATAATACAGCAACTAAAGCTCCTGAGTGGCAGAACCATAGCATCGCTGTCCAAAGAAAAACAAGTACCTCCAAAATGGTAATTTTACAGGAGAGGCCAAAAACCTCATTTAATTTTAATGTAAGTCAATGGAACCAGACGTCTTTCCAAACACTTTTGGGGCATTTCTGGAGGCCCATTCATCATGCAATTCTCACACAGTGTAAACGGCAGCTAATGTGTTCAAACTATGTATAAAAGTCAAAATGGACAAAAATGGAGATACATGTTTTTCATTGGACAGCAACGAAATAACAGTGTACCCCAGTGTCTCTTGTTTGAGCTCCTGCTGGCCTATTGGCTTCCTTTTTGTATTATGTGTGCATCACGGCTCAGTTTATAATATTAACCACAGCTGTGATTACAAGATCTCTCTGTAATTTGTACTTTTTGGGAATAAGATGCAAAATGCTGACGGGGACTAAAAGCTCAGAGTGTAGACTCTGAAGAAATTCTTGCTGTGTCCTAGGAATATCTTTGAGCCAGCATCTCTTTATCATGTCATAGTTTATTTGCTGAAGTTGAGAAGATTGTTGCTGTGGTTGCTTGTCTCTCTGGTGCTGCCGCTTCCTCTGTGTCGCTAAATTGTAGCGACAAATCACTTCCAGAAAAACACTGGTCAGGTGTCACTCTGTCACCTACTAGTGCGAACATTCAGTAAGTGGCGGCCTGTTGGGAAAACCCAGGTTTGAGCTCTGGCCATTGTAATTACCTTTACTCTTTCTGGGGAGGTAGACTGGCTCTTCACCTTCCCCCACGCAATGCTAGTCAGTAGGGACTTCTGTTCACTGAAGTAAACGTTAGCATCTTCCTCCAAGTCAAACGCGTTAAAGTGTCCAATGATGGATGCTGTGCTAGCGGCAGTGTGAAAATATTTCATGGCTTTTTTACTAGCTTCACATAATATAAGAGGAAGCACATGCTAGCCTTCAAGCTATGGCTATGGAGGAGAACGCTAACTGCTAATTCATGGCCACGTTAGCAAGAATCCCACTGTAGAGGGCTACTCTACTTACCCACAGAGTGAGGCCAATTTGGACAGCTGGTCATGCATGGCAGTGACATTGTCGGAATTCTCCTGGGGCCAGTTCTCCAGGGTTGTGCCACTCTGGAGCCAGTTAACCACAGATTTGACTCTTTAATTTAAAAGTGATTTTGTCCTTGTTTTCAAATATGCTAATTTTCTAATGTCATTTTTCTTCCCTGTTAACTGTTTCCAAACTCTGGTGTCCACCACACTGTCCACCTGCAAGAAGGACTCACTGGATCTTTGGTTTTTGATGAAGAACAGCTTTAGGCGTTCCTTGAACGTGTTCTCATTCACATAGAACTCTACCTGTACTCTGGTGAAGAGCCGCCATGAACAGAAAGAGAGAGAAAGAAGGGAAAAAAGGAAGGATGGTGTGAGAGTGCATGGGATAACAGCAGGACTTAGCATTAGTAACAGTGTTTGTGAGGTCTAGTTAATATGGGGACATGAAAAGGAGTAAATCGGAGAAGAACTAGGTCTCGACGTTTATTAGACTAATAGCCCCGAAAGGAACAGGTCTTTGGCACAGACGGCCGCTGTTGGCTTCGTTATCTCACTTAGTTAAATACAGAGCAACACATGACATGTTCCGTTCTGAAGCTGAGACTGCCACCGACCACTTTCACATTAGATAAGATTTATTGCTGAGGTCTGATTTTTTACTGAGACCCAAACTTTCTCATGACGTTCAAGGCCATGCTCATAACTGATCCAACAGCCGTCGTTAGTACACTGTGAATAGACCTGGGGCTTGTAAAAAACAGATGCACAAACTACTCAAAAAACTACTCAACCCCTTATTGCAACTCACACCTCGATTTTTTAATGATGCTAATTTATGTGCAATAAT
Source organism: Prochilodus magdalenae (assembly GCA_024036415.1). Lineage (NCBI taxonomy): Eukaryota > Metazoa > Chordata > Actinopteri > Characiformes > Prochilodontidae > Prochilodus > Prochilodus magdalenae. Next base: position 181,275 of record JAMWET010007707.1, read on the forward strand.
CTTAATGTTTATTATAATCAGGCACCTCATCACTTTCCAGTGTTAGGTTTACGGCTACAGTGTTATGTTCACATTATATGTGTCATGTCTGTCTGTCTGTCTGTCCTTGTCCATATGTCAATCAACGCCTCCTCTGGTTACTTCAGGTTATAGCACTGCTTTTCCTGCTCCCCTCTGGCTCCACCCACTCCCACACCTGATACCAATCTGTAACTCATTAGGACTTCTATTAAGACTCCTTTGTTGGGCCTGTCTGTTTGTAAAGTCTCTGTTTTCCTCTCGTGAGTCTGAGCCGTGTTTCCTTTCAGTTCTTGGTTCCTGTGTTTGTGTTTAATTCTGAGTCTTACCCTAGTTTTGTTCCTGGCTGTCTTCACCCCCTTTATGGACATGTCTATGTTAATCCCTACCTGTGTTTTGTCTCCTGTCTCTCGGACAAACCTAAATAAAACCACTGTGCACACATTTGCTTCCTGCCTCGACCTCCTCGTTACAATATGTTACAGTGTGCAATAATTTTATCTTCTGGAAACAGCAATGTTTTTGTATACCGAGTGCAACATTTCTGTAAGTATAATGTATAATTTCAGATTTGTTACTCCACCCCCTCCCCCCTCCTATATTTATATATTAGATATACTAGTATATCTCGTGTGTTTGCACTATGTATTTATATTAGCACATCAGAGTTTGGAGAAACGCAATCTGAACTCCTGTTGTAAAGTCTGAATGACAAAGTTCACTTTGACTTCAGTGTAATTAGCTGCTAACCTGCTGCCCACTTTGGTGGCTCTGATGTGTCGCTTCTTAGTATTATCACAGGGCCACTTATTAAATATGCATGTGATTTGGAACTGTTTTTAAAAGTTGTGCAAATCTGACAGTTTCATCCAGGCAAAATAGTAAATTTGTGCTCCTTCAAACCTGCAATAACAGCATCTACATCTTACAGTTATGATTATAGGATGGCATAGTGCAGTGCATAGTGCTGTCGCCTCACATTAAGACTGGCCTGGGTTGGATTCCCCCAGGCGACCAGGGTCCTTTCTATGTGGAGCTTGTATGTTCTTCCTATATCTGTGTACGTTTCCCTCACAGTCTAAAGACGTGTTCAGGTGAGCCTATGAGTGTGCGTGTGAACTGGCAGGGCCTGTCCAAAGTGTTTTCCACCTTCTGCCAAGTGAACTTCAGCACCCCCCTCAACCCAAAAGGATAAGTGTCTTAGAAGATGAATAAATGAATGAATGTATTAGTTAGTATCTGTCTCAGTAAGTATCTATGCTTAATAATTATAATCTCCTACGTCCAACCCTAATCCTAATCCTAACCTCACTGACCAACAAGGAGTAGGGTTAGTGATTTTGTGTCAGTTAAAGAAGAAACAGTGGTGGAGCTTTTGGGACAAAGCACTTTATAAAGTCATCATGGTGGTGTATGTTTGGAGCTGCTCTTTGTTTTTCCTATAAACGGGAACATTTTTAGCCTGAGTCTGCATGGAAACGGGCACACGCACGCGCACAGCCAGAGCGAAGACACATCTAGAACTCGGTGAAATTCCCTTTTGATCAGTTTCCTCCTGGTGCCCTGGCACTCATAAAGAGACATTAGAGCAGGAGGCCGGAAATGAAAACAGACATGAATACGGGACGCCGCTAATCAGCACTTTTCCCTTCCGTCTGATCCCCGTAGCTAAAGCCCGTCTCCATGCACTGCTGCGTAATTGGACCAGGTTTCGCCTTTTATTCTATAGCATCCCTGCAGGCCGCAGAGATGAGACAGAGATAGGGAAGTGGGGTATCTGATGAATCAGCCATGGGCCAGCAGAGTGAGGAGGAAGCAACATGAACCTAAAACCAGAAATCCCTTTCTCTCTTTCTCCATCTCCTCAGCTCCCCTGCCTGTCACGTGTCAGCGGATGAAAGAGTAAAAGCGATAATCCAATTCTGCAGGCTGGCGGGGGTCTCTACCTTGTGACCCCACACAGTGGTCAGTCTTCACGTGCCCTCCCTGCACCCTCCGAGCACCCTCACAGGCACACACACACACACACACACACACACACAGTGCTCGGTGTGTTGCTATGGTGACAGGGAGCACCACTCGCTCACTCAGAGGAACACACACACACAGAGGTGCACTGGTACACGCATGTAGTGATCAGATTCACACTTGCACTCACTTGAGTAACTATTCATATGGAGGCAGCTTGAAAACCATTGCCTCATCTACAGGAGCTAAATACTAAGATATCCCTTTGGGACTACACTGCAGTGAGCATGCCGGTGAACCAGGCTGTCAAAACACAGTGTGAGAGTCCTATATTCACCAAACATGCATCGCTAATGGAAAAATCTCCACTCTAACAATTACAGCAATGGCTACGGCTCTTATGCACCAGAAACGTTATCGCACAAAACAGCTGTCAATGCACTGATGAATGCTGGTCCTTACTAACCCGAAAAATAAAACACCTATTCCGGCTTTCATTACAGGGCATAAAAACACACAGCATCAAAAGACTAGATGCACCCAGCAGGAAGTGTCGGACTGCAATGCTATTCAGATGGAATATAAAGGTTACCAGGAATGATAAACGATGAAACATTGATACTGATATGAGCAATATTTATTGAGCTACACATACAGAGTCTACCAGTATGGCGTAAGACCTCCATGTTTGTTGACGCAACATGCAAACTTCTCGGCATGGAGTTGTAGAGGGTCCTAATGGTGACCTGTCATATTCCATCCCATGCAGCTTGAATATTCTCACACAGTTCCTGAATATTTTGCTGTAGGGGTGGAGGTGGAGTGACACCAGGCCTTCTGGACACGTGACTTGTGTCAACCAACTATCATCCAGGCGCTGACCATGGTATACAGCTCACTGTTAATCCATATAACTACACACAGCTCACTAATAATCCATATAACTACACACAGCTCACTGTTAATCCATATAACTACACACAGCTCACTGTTAATCCATATAACTACACACAGCTCACTGTTAATCCATATAACTACACGCAGCTCACTGTTAATCCATATAACTACATACAGCTCACTGTTAATCCATATAACTACACACAGCTCACTAATAATCCATATAACTACACACAGCTCACTGTTAATCCATATAACTACACACAGCTCACTGTTAATCCATATAACTACACACAGCTCACTGTTAATCCATATAACTACATACAGCTCACTGTTAATCCATATAACTACACACAGCTCACTGTTAATCCATATAACTACATACAGCTCACTGTTAATCCATATAACTACACACAGCTCACTGTTAATCCATATAACTACAGACAGCTCACTGTTAATCCATATAACTACAGACAGCTCACTGTTAATCCATATAACTACACACAGCTCACTGTTAATCCATATAACTACAGACAGCTCACTGTTAATCCATATAACTACACACAGCTCACTGCTAATCCATATAACTACAGACAGCTCACTGTTAATCCATATAACTACAGACAGCTCACTGTTAATCCATATAACTACACACAGCTCACTGTTAATCCATATAACTACACACAGCTCACTGTTAATCCATATAACTACACACAGCTCACTGTTAATCCATATAACTACACACAGCTCACTGTTAATCCATATAACTACACACAGCTCACTGTTAATCCATATAACTACACACAGCTCACTGACCCCTCTTACTGCATGGTAAACTGAATATAGCTGCTGACCCCACTCCCTATATATAACTAAATATCTTATTAAGTTTCACACTGATGATTATTACTGTATAACAGCATGCTTGCCCTGTGGGCTCGTGATGTGAAGATGATGTGACCTGATTGTGCGGACTGCAAAATGGAGAAGAAATACTCTAAAGAAACGTGGAGCTTGTCTATTGTAGACCTGGAATGACCTTCCACAACAGCACAGCATCAATGTTTCAGCATCTCAGCAGCCAGAGTACACATCCGGTCCACAGAGCAGGCCCAACACAAAGTAACGCTAACATCAGTGGTTGAGAAAAATCAATACGAGCGCTAGTTGGGATGAGGGCTTTAACAGAAGCCATATGTAATGGCAAATTAGGAACGCAAGTCAATTTAATAGCCAATTATAATGTCCTTAAGTTAACTAAGCTTTTTATTTGTGTTATCATTAAAATGATACACACACACACACACACACACACAGACGTGTGCCTCTCACACACATCATACATCTATTCCGCTCACAGTGATGAATAAAATACAGCAGAAAGCAAAAAATCACATTGTATAAGCAGCAACAGGAACATGAAATGCACCAATCCAAGGAATAGTTGAACTGCAGTGAGGGGGTCAGCAGGTAGTCTATAGAAATCATTGAATTCAGGTGTTTCAATCACTTTCATGGCCACAGGTGTATAAACCAAGCACCTAGACATGCAGACAGCTTCTATAGACATTAGTGAGAGAATGGGCCGCTCTCATGAGCTCAGTGATTCCAGCATGGTACCGTGATAGGATGCCACCTGTGCAGCAAGTCCAGTCGTGAAATTTCCTCACTACTAAATATTCCACAGTCCACTGTCAGTGCTATTACTACTGAGTGGGAGCGATTGGGAACGTCAGCGGCTCAGCCATGAAGAGGTAGGCCACATAACGACTGGGTCAGCAGATGTGAGGTGCACAGAGGTCACCAAGTCCATCACTACAGACCTCCAAATGTCATGTGGCTTTCAGATTAGCTCCAGGGCTGTCTGTACAGAGCTTCATGGAATGGGTTTCCATGGCCCAGCAGCTGCAGCCAAGCCTTACATCACCAAGCATAATGCAAAGTGTTGAACGCAGTGGTGTTAAGCACACCGCCACTGGACTCTAGAGCAGCAGAGACGTGTTCTCTAGAGTGATGAATCACGCTTCTCCATCTGGCAGTCAGACGGACGAGTCTGGGTTTGCTGGTTACCAGGAGAACAGTACTTGTCTGCATTGTGCTGAGTGTAAAGTTTGGTGGAGGGGGGATTACAGTGTGGGGTTGTTTTTCAGAAGCTGGACTCCACCCCTTAATTCCAGTGAAAGGAACCGTTAATGCTTCAGCAGACCAAGAGACTCTGGACCATTTCATGTTCCCATCTTTGTGGGAAGAGTTTGGAGACCTTACTGTTCCAACATGACTGCACACCAGGGCACAAGAGTCCTGACCTCAGCCCACCAGAACACCTTTGGGATGGATTAGAGCGGCAACTGAGAGCCAGGCCTTCTCGTCCAACATCAGTGTCTGACCTCACAAATGTGCTTCTGGAGAAATGGTCAAAATTCCTCAGTTAACAGAGATACACAGTTTGGGCTGACTGGGCCAGCAGGTATTTTATCAGGTGCACTCTAAGTGGGTTTGGTTTTGACAGATAACTTTTTTTTTCTGACAGGTATTTTAACATCTCGTTTATATATTTACTATTTCTTATCTGATTACTCGATTAATTTATAGAATTGCTGAAATATTATTTCCTATTTATTATTATAAAAATAATATATAAAATATAATTATTCTTCTGTGCAAAAAAAAAATCCTGACGTGCATTAACTCTATAAGCTATCCACCAATAGCAATAGCTAACTGCTACCTCACCTGTCTATTGACAGCGTCTATTTAGAACATATAGTTCTGTTTTATTGTCATTTCTTATTCTTATTCTTACATTATACACATTACATTACATTATATATATATATATATATATATATATATATATATATATATATATATATATATATATATATATATGCAAATGTGTATCTGTATATCTCATAGTTTTTATTCATAACTTTATATTACTGTTATATAAAACTGTATATTAGGATGAACAGAGATTTTGTGCTTAGTATTGTATATATTTATTGTCTATGTATATGTTTGTATTTAAGTACTGTAAGGGACTAGGCACCTAAGTTTTTCACTCACCTTCACACCTGTGAAAATGTGATGTGACAATAAAAGTGATTTGATTTGATTTGATTTACTTAAAGATTTTTAGCCAATGTGTATATATCGTCGCTGTCCAAAGAAAAATATGTATCGCCATTTTTGTCATTTTTGTTGTGATTTTTACTTTTATGCTTCATTTGATCACATGAGCTGTTGTTTACACTGTGTGGAAATTTCATGAAGAATGGACAAACAGAAATACCCCAAAACTGTTTGGAAAGACGTCTGGTTCCATTGACTCCCATTCAAATCAAATGAGGTTTTTGGTCTCGCCTGTAAAGTTGCCATTTTGGAGATGCCTGTTTTTCTTTGGACAGCGACAATATGTGTATTACTTTTTCTTTCTCTCTTAATTCTTCACTTTATATATTTTAGCCCTATGTCGAATTATTTTCGTGTTTTTTAAAAATATTTTTCGTATTTAAGTGCTGAATTTTGTTGTACACTGCCTTGCTGGACTGATACCTCCCATGGACTGACCACAAGTGAAACTGCTATTCAACTAAACAGGATAACTGCAGACTGTGGGTTGCGTTATGGCTGTTGAACAGTGGAATACAGTTATTAAGGTAATGACCAAGCTCAGTTTAAGCCATCACGTGTTCTCTGGAGTGATGAATCACGCTTCTCCATCTGGCAGTCAGATGGACGAGTCTGGGTTTGCTGGTTACCAGGAGAACAGTACTTGTCTGCATTGTGCTGAGTGTAAAGTTTGGTGGAGGGGGGATTACAGTGTGGGGTTGTTTTTCAGAAGCTGGACTCCACCCCTTAATTCCAGTGAAAGGAACCGTTAATGCTTCAGCAGACCAAGAGACTCTGGACCATTTCATGTTCCCATCTTTGTGGGAAGAGTTTGGAGACCTTACTGTTCCAACATGACTGCACACCAGGGCACAAGAGTCCTGACCTCAGCCCACCAGAACACCTTTGGGATCCTGATTAGCCCACCAGCTTTGGCAACTGAGAGCCAGGCCTTCTCGTCCAACATCAGTGTCTGACCTCACAAATGTGCTTCTGGAGAAATGGTCAAAATTCCTCAGTTAACAGAGATATACAGTTTAGGCTGACTGGGCCAGCACGTACATTAGCAGGTGCACTCTAAGTGGGTTTGGTTTTGACAGATAACTTTTTTTTTCTGACAGGTATTTTAACATCTCATTTATATATTTACTATTTCTTATCTGATTACTCGATTAATTTATAGAATTGCTGAAATATTATTTCCTATTTATTATTATAAAAATAATATATAAAATATAATTATTCTTCTGTGCAAAAAAAAAATCCTGACGTGCATTAACTCTATAAGCTATCCACCGAACGTGCAATAGCTAACTGCTACCTCACCTGTCTATTGACAGTGTCTATTTAGAACATATAGTTCTGTTTTATAGTCATTTCTTATTCTTATACTTACATTATACACATTACATTACATTATATATATATATATATATATATATATATATATATGCAAATGTGTATCTGTATATCTCATAGTTTTTATTCATAACTTTATATTACTGTTATATAAAACTGTATATTAGGATGAACAGAAATTTTGTGTTTAGTATTGTATATATTTATTGCCTATGTATATGTTTGTATGTACGCACCTACGCACCTTAGTTTTTCACTCACCTTCACACCTGTGAAAATGTGATGTGACAATAAAAGTGATTTGATTTGATTTGATTTACTTAAAGATTTTTAGCCAATGTGTATATATCGTCGCTGTCCAAAGAAAAATATGTATCGCCATTTTTGTTGATTTTTACTTTTATGCTTCATTTGATCACATGAGCTGCTATTTACACTGTGTGGAAATTTCATGAAGAATGGACCCACAGAAATGACCCAAACCTGCTTGGAAAGACGTCTGGTTCCATTGACTCCCATTCAAATCAAATGAGGTTTTTGGTCTCTCCTGTAAAGTTGCCATTTTGGAGATGCCTCTTTTTCTTTGGACAGCGATGATATGTGTATTACTTTTTCTTTCTCTCTTAATTCTTCACTTTATATATTTTAGCCCTATGTTAAATTATTTTGTGTGTAAACTGATGAATTTCATTGTACACTGCCCTGCTGGACTGACACCTCCCATGGACTGACCACAAGTGAAACTGCTATTCAACTAAACAGGATGACTGCAGACTGTGGGTTGCGTTATGGCTGTTGAACAGTGGAATACAGTTATTAAGGTAATGACCAAGCTCAGTTTAAGCCAGCGTACTAGATGAGCCAGACTGCATGGCCCATGATATCCCTGTGAAACACTTTGACAGGTCTGTATTATTTAGTTTACGTTTGTTTATATCTGTTTCATCCTGTGAATTCACTCGCTCAACAAAACCCTCTCAAAGCACTCATCTGAAACTTGGTCTTGGCTGGTCGACTACATTTGGGATGAGGAGGAAGAACACTTGATCTATTTAGTTTTTCTCTGAAACATTCTACTCTTTTCTACTGTGTCGTGTGAACCTCAGCACTCACTGTTGTAAGCAACTGCTCCGCTGCACACAGGTATCCCTCTCATTAACCTCATTCTCTGCAGCTTCATCATTACCATGCTAATTTATCTGTGGCTAATTAGCTGTGAGGTATAATTGTTCTTGGTCAGAGAGCGCAAGCGGTGTTAAAATCGTTGAATAAACCTTTTAATTAAGCACAGGGATCCCGGGACTGAGGCACCCTGACGGCGCTGGTTAGCTAATTACAAATCATTATGCAGATCGACTACAGAAACAGAGCAG
>JAMWET010007707.1:195000-221974 GCA_024036415.1 Prochilodus magdalenae
GTCTGAGACTTTGAGTCGAGGCACTATTCTCTGAGGTGACAGACCAAGGTTTGAATAACCAGAAGCAGAACCCTCAACATGACTGGCAAGAGATTAGAACCCTCCATCGGGGCAGCTAGGCTACTTCTTCATCCTCTCATGTTGGACTGATTCGACCCAATGCTACGGTGTCTCACTATTGCCTCTTAAGGTACAAAGAAGTATTACAAGACAGGCTGGGCCAGGGCTAGCTGGTGAGCATGCTAACTTCAGTAGATGTCCCTGCAGCATACATACATAGACCTCTTTGACGTACATTCTGTTAATAGTGTTAGCTGATTGTAGAATGTATTAAACTGAAAAACTTCACACATGACTTTTTAGCTGACATTAAGTTAACAACCCTACCGCTGACATTTAGAGGCATTGCGGAGTTGAACGTTTGTTACTAGGATGATCCACAGAACAATAAAAAGACAGTCATTGTGAAACACTGAGGTCAAAATAGTTGTTTATATCTTCTGCCCTGAGAGCAGCGTATCATTCAATACAGCTGAAAGATGACTTTTCATAACGTAAGGACAGCAACCAACGTATGATACCCTCTTCCTACACTCCATCTGGATGTTGTGCATCACCAGGATCACATGACCGTAAACCGCCCACTTCAGTATTTGACTACTGGCACCTCAAACCGAGCACTCAAGTACCTGTACACAGACCTAGTGTCAAGTTCTCCGAAGCTGAACTCGACCTAAAGTTTGCAGACCAATTATTTGCTGCGTCTGCGCCACAAAACCACTTATCAAACCTCAAACTCCATTGCGATAAAAGCCCTTCTGCTGACAAAATCCCGCTGACAAAACCTAGAGCGACTCGGCCTTTATACGTCACTGACCCACATCACTGTACAATAGCCCTATATTGCTAAGAGGCAGACATCTATGCCTTTGTCCTGGAATCTGTGAGTAAGTGTGGTGTTCTCAAAGCCAAACGGCACTCATATTCTAACGGTGCCTATACAATCACACACAGTTCTACAGAACCTCATACATAATTAGGCTTCATTCCACACCGCACATGAGGAGGGCAGCGTTTTCATTCAGCTCAAGTGTTATATTTCTATTAAACCCTGATTTACAAAGACGCTACGCTGGATAAGATCTCTTTTGGAAATGTACCTGAACACTCACACTGAACACTCGTGATGAAAAAGCCCATCCGAGCAGAGCAGAGTGAGAGGCCATTTTCTTCTCGTTTCTCTAAAGCTGAGCTTCTTCTGTTCTCTGCTTTCGAGGGTGCTGTTGGCCTTTAATTGAGGCTGCACTCACAAACCCCATTACAGATGAATAAGCACAAATGTCTGGCCTATGGGGTCGACTGTGGCCCCCAGTGCACCAGTCCAACATGCAGTGAGCTGAGACACACACACACCACACACACATACACACACACATATACACACACGCACACACACACACACACACACGCACACACACACACACACACACACATATACACACATGCACACACACACACCCACATACACACGCACACACACACACACACACACACACGCACATATACACATGCACACACACACATACACACACACACACACACACATATACACACACACACACATATACACATACACACACGCACACACACACACAAACACACACACACACATACACACACCCACATATACACACACACACACCCACATATACACACACACATGCACACACACACACACACACACCCACATCTACACACACACACACACACATACACACACACACACACACACAAATACACACACACCCACATATACACACACACATGCACACACACACACACACACACACACACACACCCACATCTACACACACACACACCCATATACACACACACACACACACACACATATACACACACACACACATACACACACACACGCACACACACACATACACACACGCACACACACACACACACACATATACACACACACACACCCACATATACACACACACACACATGCACACACACACCCACATATACACACACACACACATGCACACACACACACACATATACACACGCACACACACACACACACAGACACCCTAAGGGGATGACTATAGGGGTGCTGGGGGCTACCTCCTCTCAGCTGGAAACCCTCAAGATGGTTACTACTGATTCTGACTGCCTACCAAAAGAGCTACATGAATGATAATGCTACAGAATGCATCTGTTAATGAACTTGAAGGTGCTGAGCTCTTGCAGCGTCTTGCTTTGTATCCACCTAAAGAAAAAAAGCTCCCCCTTGATCATCACCGATGTTTGACCGTCAGTGTCACCACTGCACCATTGCAATTGGCCTATTGCGTAGACGCTGACGGCTGGATGCTGTAAAATGACACCCCCACAGACTCCAATGCAGCATCTGTTTCACTTGCACATACAAGCAACTAAATACATACATATATTGATGCAGTTGCCACTGTATTAATATGCACAAAGCCCCAAGTTTATCCATGATATAGTGTTGCCTCAATGTTTCAAACTCAGCTCTAGCAAGCACCTCCTTTCCAAGCGCACCCCAGAATCAGATATGGTCTACAACTGTATATCAGCTGTGTTCTTGCCCAGTGTGTGTCTTTTTGCCATGTTCGGTGCAGTTCTCAACATATAAAACATAAAGCTACTTTATGGACCATAACCTCCGTGTGTCCAGGTGTCTGGACATTTAGAGTATCTTGAATGTGACCTTTATTGGTAGCCAACATGTAGTCCAAAAAAAAATGGATTTACAAATCCACAACATGAAAAATCAAATACATTCCCAAATAATGGAATATTTGAATAGTCAAACATTCAGCCTACATAGTTCTGTCTGGGCAAAAAGGACGAAAATGTAACAGCAGCTCTGTCTGGATTCCTCATTCTTTGCCATGCAAACCATAACGAACTCAAAGACAAAAATAAATGTAATGGCATTTTAGCATTCCTGGAGAACTGAGTCATAGCAGGCCGATACATATTCATTTTGTTGGTTGATGGCCTGTGAAGCCAGCAAACCCTCCTGACAAAAAAACAACACCAGCATATTCACCAACAAAACATGCACCATTACACTCAGGCTTTCATCTATGGCTGTAGGACAAATCTGGACTTTGGCGAACATCACAAGCCATCCACACTACCAGGGCTGGCTGAAAGGCTGTAGAGCCTCAAGGCTGCGGCATCGCCCAAAGCACATGGTTGTGCTACGCTCACGACTAATGGCTGAACCTAAGAGGCTCGTTTAGGTACAGTAACCATTTACGCAAACTAACAATAAGATAGAATAGGATCCTTAAAACTGAAAGCTCCGCACACACACACACAACCACTCACCGAAAACTCTCTGCTATTCTGTAGGACAGAGTGTCTCAGAAGCACACAGATACTAACACAACATACACATAAAGAAGAAAGCCGAAGAAAGGCCCACCAATGGTCTGCTCTGAAAGAGCCGGAGGCAGTGTGACCCTGACCCAGAAACACTGTGGCTTTCAGCTGCTAAACACACAGAGACTGTGCTGAGAGAGTGTGAGGGCCACGCTGTTCTTTCAGCTGCAGAATACGCTCCTTCAACTTGCTCCTTCAGCAGCCTAGACCTACAAATGCTCCATTCTGCCGTAGACCTACTTCTGCCTTACCTTGTCTCTGCCTCCCCCACCTCTCTGGTCCTCCAAGTGATTGGTCAATACGTATTTATAGAAAATGAAAAGACATCAGAGGCCAGCCCCAGGCACCAATACAAATAGGACATGATGACTAGCTGCACTAGTGATGCTTTAATTCCATTCAGCTTACCAAACCGATTCTCTCTGATAGGCCTTTTTTACCGTCACCATGATTCACTGATTCCCCAGTTCAATTTATCTTCATCTCCTTCATATACAACAAGGTTCAGTTCAGCGAGCGTGTCTCATAGTGCTACTCAATAGAGCTGTGGTACTAATAGTGTTAACGTCTGGACAGGAGATATCTTTCTGATCGTTTCTGATTTATCTTAAACTTGATTGATATTTATCAGTTAGTAAAACTCATCAATATTCTGGTTCAAAAGTACTTGTATTCAGACCTAAGCTGGACCTGACATCCCTGGGGCTCTAAGTATTATTCTGTATTTGGATCTAGATAGTATTTGCACCTGGATTTGTTCTTGTCTCCAAAGCATTTGCACTTCGTAGTATTTGTACATTAATTTTTCTTGGTTTTAAACGTATCTGTACATGGACTTGTCCTTGGCTAAGCAGTATTTGCACTTGGACTTGTCTTGGTGTTAGTATTTATACCTGGACTTTTCTGGTGTTGATAGTATTTATACTTGACAGTAATTGGACTTGAAAATCAACTAGTACAAATCATGGATGCCACAATTTTTGATGATATCTTACCTCAAAAATTAGTTTGGAGCATGAAATCGACAGACTGCATGATTTTACAAATTGCTCATTTGGTTCTCACTGGAACTCTTAGATGTCTTGACTTGTCATTGTCTTGAACCTTCCTTGGACTCAAAACGGTTGTCCTGATTAGAGCTATGCTACTGACTTACAGATGTAGCCATGTAAGACACAAACAGGCAAAACAATACAGCTACAACCTAAAGAGAGAGAATATAATCAGACACAAAGAGTTTCTTAACACCTTTTGCAGACCCCCTAGGTCCATCGGCTTGCCCAACCTAGCAACAGCAATCAAGATCAAGGCTGCATGTAAAATCTCTTACCGTATCAAGCTGTGACTGTAAAGCTATCAGCTTGTCTCTCTCGGGTGGTGTAGAGACTCCCTGTAGCATGAGTGATGGTCGCTTATCTCGCAGTCTTTCTCTGCCCCCTCACTCGCTCCATCCCAGCCGAAATGAAAGCCATCATTTAGTGGCCCTCTGACAGTAAGTAAATGCGCTCAATAGCCTTTTACTCAAGCCCCAGTCTTCTGACTGAGGTGAGATGCTTTCCAGATGAAACTCCCCCCAACGCTACCCCCACCACTGTCATCTCTCCTGCATCCACCCATCCCTCACCTCTGCCACAAGCCCCTGCCCCTCACCCCATTATCTCCTAAGCTGCAGACATCTCCATTATGTATCTTCTGATCCCTAATCAGCCTTAAAGGGGTCCAAAGAGGCAGGTAGTCAACTGCAAGGTAGGACGTATATGGCACCTGGGATTACCGCCTTGCTTTAAACGGCTTTGAGTAACCCTTTGCTTGTACCCGTGTTCACATTACAAAGCTAGAACAGGACCTGACTGATGTCATGTGAAATTGGAACCTAACCCAAAGAACCTGAACCTGACAGAACCTGTTGGGTTCAGACAACTACAAGTCACTTACAAATGTAAACCATCAAGCCAGAACAGTCTTGTAAGGAGAAAGTGGCTTCATTAAGCACCGCTCCTTCCTGACCTCCACACTCTGGCCTGTCCGGTCCAGAGCCTGATCTCAGGACCAGCTGTGGTTTCTCGATCTATCTGTAGCGTTGTGAATTAAACATGGCCTATGGTATAGCCACTCCAGTATACGGCATGACGTGAATTACCACCAAAAGGATATTAGCAAAAAGGAAAACTGACCTAACAGAATGAGTGCTTTTCCTGAACCCGCTGTGCAGCAGGCTGCTCGGATCCAAATGAAATCCCAGGAGTGTATCGGCCTAACCCAATTTGGAAGCTGTGGCGATCCAGGTGCTGGAGTATGCTGGAGTTCCCTCAGTACCCTACACACCACTCACACTCCCCCTGGCCTTTTCTTACAACACCAACAGCGCTGAATGACAATTAGGTAAAAGTATCTCTCTGTACAGGAGAGTACGGAGAACTGAGAGGTAAGAGAACACAACACGGAATATTAACACCAAGCAATACCGCACTTTAATATGCAGCTGTGGCTCGGCTCAATGATGCAGTCCTACCTCTCACAAATCCCGTTCATTTGCAGTGTCAGTGAATATGTCCTTGCACAGTCAGGTTGTTTCTGCACTCAGTTAGAGCTCTGATTGCTACTTGGACTTGAGGACTGTTCCACTGTCCACCCGAGCTCAAATAACATATTTCAGAAAGATAGTTTCAGTTTCTGTTTTGCCCTAGAACGTTCTAATTTACAGTTTAGAGTACCACTTTAGGTTGTGTTTATTTGCTAAGTAAGCACATTAGAAAAAAAGCAACAACAGAATGTGAAAACGTGGTTGGTGTAGCTCAGCGGGTAACACCACTACCCAGAGTGCCATCTCTACATGTGGGAGACTGGGGTTCAAATCCCAGTCTAGGTGACTACACTGTGTGGTTGGTGTAGGTCGGCAAATAACACCACTACCCGCCAAGTAGCCACCACCACACGTGGGAGACTGGGGTTCGAATCCCGGTCTGGGTGCTGCTGTGCTGCACCGATAAGAGTCCTTGGGCAAGACTCCTAACGCTACATTGGCCTACCTGTAATGTGATTAACCTCGTAAGTCGCTCTGGATAAGAGTGTCAGCTAAATGCCTGTAATGTAAAAGTCATTTAGGTTTTTTTCTTTTCTCTATATGTTCAATACCATTTCATTTTTTAGCCTACTACACCCTTAAAATGGCCTTTAATATCGACTGACTAAAGCTGAGGCACAGGTGCAGCACTAAGCCCCCTTGAAGTATTGATATTAGCTCCATTAGCATTAGCATAATTCTGAGATTGTAATGTTTTCCAAGTCATTACTGAATATGAAGTCCTAGGATGTAATAAAGCTGGGATTTGATTGTACTAACCCTATTAAACCCCAGACTGATTCCTCACCGTTATAACAGGACAGTAACTCTAGTTTTGGAATGTATTCCATGTATGTAACTGATGAGCATGGCATTGTAATGTGGCACACAAATGTAACTTGACCCTCTCAAAACAGCATCAATTCATCAAGGCATGCTGGGGCTTAGGGAACCAGCCTTGTGACCGGAGGGTCGCCTGGTTCAATTCCATGAACCGACTGTATAACGACTGAGGTGCCCTTGCGCAAGCCTAACCCCCAACTGCTCCCGTGTGCCTGTGGATAGGGCTGCCCACCGCTCTAGGCAAGTGTGCTCACTAGTGTGTGTATGTAGGTGTTTCACTTCCCGGATGGGTTCAATTCCTCTGTGTGTAAAAGCACAAATGGCACAAAATGTCTCAGAAACGTTCTACTCAGAGAAGGATTGGCCTCACCGAAGAACACTGAACTCATCAACCATTTGGAGATGACTTATGTTTTGTGACATGGTGAGTTATCATGCTGGAAGGAGCCATCAGACGTTGGTACATTGTGGCCATGAAGGGGCACACATGGTCAGCAACAATAATCAAATAGGCTGAGTTATTCAACTGACTGATTTTACCAAGCCCAAAGTTCCCCACACCATTCCACTGTTCACACGACGCAGGCTGGCATCTTACCTGACAATCCGTGTGCCTCAGCACAAATAAAGAGTCATCAGACCAGCAAATGCTTTTTCCCAGTCTTCGACCGTCCAGTTTTGGTAAGACTGCCCTATGCAGCTTTCGTTCTTGGCAGACAGAAGTGGAACCTGACAGGCTTCTCTGCTTACACAGCCCATCCGGCCCAAGCTTCGACATGCTGTGCATCCTGAGATGCTTTTCTGCTCACCACAACTGCACAGAGTGCTTATCTGAGTTACTGTTACAGTTCTGTCAGCACAAGCCGGTCCGGCTATTCTCCGTCAACCTCTCAACTAGGTGTGTCTGTCTGCAGTACTGCCGCTCAGTGGATGATCCTTCTTTATCATTCAGAGTAACTCCAGAGACTGATGCATGTGTAAATCAAGCCAGCCTGTCTGCCACTTTGAGTCATGCCACGGTCAAAAATCCATCCCTGAGATCACGCTTCGGTCAGTCTGATGGTTGATGGGAACACTGTGTAAAGCTGTTGACTTTGTCTGCACGATTTCACGCACTAGTCTGGTGGTACATGATTGGCTGATTAGATAACGGGATAAGTGTGAAGATGCACATGTGACTCTAATGATTAAGTGTTGGGGAGTGTACCTGGAAGCTGATTCAACAATGTAATGAAGTTGTTGGGGGGGGGCTCCTAAGGCCTCCTAAGTCTGGGTCCACACTGGCTAGGTGTGGCTTTTAATATTACAGGTAATTAATAAAGGATTGCTCATAAGTTGATCAGTGGTTGGTGTAGCTCAGCGGATAACACCACTATCTGCTAGGGAGCCATCACTACATGTGGGAGACTGGGGTTCGAATCCCAGTCTGGGTGACTATGCTGTGCTACACCAATAAGGGTCCTTGGGCAAGACTCCTAACACTATACTGGCCTACCTGTAATATGAATGACCTTGTAAGTCGCTCTGGATAAGAGCACCAGTCATGATGGCATTTCTCCTTTTGCTATGGTATTAAAATCATCAGTTTTGACTGATGGGCATCAACAACTTTCATGACAAACCCGATACAACCAGAATCTGGCTACAGGACTACAGCTGACCACTCTCCCCACATGGTGTGTGTTGTGCTGGCTCGAGAGCTGGAGTTTGCACACACACTAGCTTTGGAGAAATATGCAGCCATGGGTGGCAGTGTGGCCAGAAACTGACCTAGAGGATGGCTCATACAAATTGTGCATTAACAGAAGGGCGGAGGTGGAGCTGCGGGTTCAGGCTTCTGCTATAGGGGCTGTGAGTGTGTGTCAGGAGTCTGGTATCTATTCAGCCTTTCCACTTCACAAGCTTGACCTGCTTACAGAAAGTGTTCCAGACTGCACATAACTGCCTTTAAACAGGCACACACGGTTGATGTTGGGTCTTTCTACATGCGTTTAGATGTATTTACTGAGCAAAAAAAAAACCGATTTATTAGTCCGACAGAGATAAAGGTCCAGCATCAGGCGTGCATCTACTTCTGAAAAGCGGCAGATGTTGTTGGCTATTATGCGGAGGCTGGTGTTTGAATTCCCTGCCTTTGTGTGCCATTTGGTACAGCCATTAGCGCTCGAAGTAAACAGAGTTGGGAAGCCGCGGTTGGGTCTTTTGAGAAGAAGATAGGAAAAACAAGCTTGCATGACATTTAGATTCGGATGGGGTGGGGAAATGCAGAAATTAGACATCTTAAGCATGCAAATACGGCTACGCAGCGACATTCCGAAGAGGTAAATATTTTTATCAAAGCCGCGCTAAACACAGTTTTTCATCCGGCTTAATTAGCGTGTGTTTATAATTAGCTTCAGCTACAATAAACCTTTAACCCCGAGGCGTGCTTCAGGAGACGGTGGCGACATGGTGCTGGCGGGCCCCGGCGAATTAAACGAG
This sequence comes from Prochilodus magdalenae, assembly GCA_024036415.1. Classification (NCBI taxonomy): domain Eukaryota; kingdom Metazoa; phylum Chordata; class Actinopteri; order Characiformes; family Prochilodontidae; genus Prochilodus; species Prochilodus magdalenae. The sequence continues at coordinate 204,326 of JAMWET010007707.1, forward strand.
GCTACATGACCCCGACTTTTAATTAAGAAAAGCAGGCAGTAACAAGCTGATTAGGGAAACATGGCCGTGGAGAATGTAGAGAATGCTGTGAGGGCCTGAGGGATGAAGAGGGTCCCAGAGGGGCACATTAGGACATGAAGAAGGAAGACTGGCTAAACGGTGGGTGGGCTATATGAGAGATATGATGAAAACTAAGCACTCGAATGAATAAACGATCACTGTCTAACGTACAATGCCTGTGTTTACACGTAGCTGTAAATTGGTTTAGGCGTAACTTGGCAGCCGCAGGGTTTTTAAAGGGTACGTATTCTACATTCAGACTGTTGTCTTTTTTCTCCTCTGAAGTCGACTTCCAACACTAGCCTAGTTTCACGCATCAAAAACCAATTAAACAATGCTAACACTCAATCAGAATTAAATAACATTATGTAGTGCGATTTATTACATCATTTAGTGCGTTTAATCATGATTAATCACGATAAATCGCATTATTTATATACTTACTCATGAATAATCACATTATTTGGTGCAGTTTATCATGATTATCACATTATTTAGTACAGTTAATCACGGTTAATCATGATTACTCACATTATTTAGTAAAGTTAATCATGATTAATCACATTATTTCTTGTAGTTAATCATGATTATCACATTATTTTAGTGCAGTTAATCATGATTAGTCACTATTTTAGTGCAGTTAATCATGATTACTCAGATTAATTAGTGCAGTTAATCATGATTAATCACATTATTTAATGCAGTTAATCATGATTAATCACATTATTTAGTGCAGTTAATCATGATTAATCACATTATTTATGTACTTAATCATGATTAATCACATTATTCCTTGCAGTTAATCATGATTATCACATTAGTTTAGTGCAGTTAATCATGATTATCACATTTAGTGCAGTTAATAATGATTATTCACTTTTTAGAGCAGTTAATCATGATTATTCACATTATTTAGTGAAGTTAATCATGAATAATCACATTATTTAGTGCAGTTAATCATGATTAATCACATTATTTAGTGCAGTTAATCATGATTAGTCACTTTTTTAGTGCAGTTAATCATGATTATTCACATTATTTAGTGCAGTAAATCATGATTAGTCACTTTTTTAGTGTAGTTAATCACGATTATTCACATTATTTAGTGCAGTTAATCATGATTAATCACATTATTTATATCCTTACTCATGAATAATCACATTATTTAGTGCAGTTAATCATTAGTCACTTTTTAGTGCAGTTAATCATGATTAATCACATTATTTATGTACTTAATCATGATCAATCACATTATTTCTTGCAGTTAATCATGATTAATCACATTATTTAGTGCAGTTAATCCTGATTAGTCACATTATTTATGTACTTAATCATGATTAATCACATTACTTGGTGCAGTTAATCATGATTAATCACATTATTAATGTACTTAATCATGATCAGTCACATTATTTAGTGCAGTTAATCATGATTAATCACATTATTTAGTGTACTTAATCATGATTAATCACATTATTTAGTGTACTTAATCATGATTAATCACATTATTTTATTTATGTACATAATAATAAATAATAGTAATTGACCTTAAAGAAAGATTTTGGTTTCATTCCTTGTTAAAAAAAACAACAATAAACAACATAAACATTCCTTTTTCCAGAGGGTGCGCACCTCTCATAATCTTCCTGGCTTGGCTGTGAACATGACCACCTCCCATTAGCTTGTAGACGTAAGCACCAGCAAGTAGTGAGTCACTTCCAAAGGTCGACCATCCCCGGCAACTCATCAGCTCAAGCCAAGTCCCTGGGCATGTACACAGCCCTGGCCAACACAAATCCACTCGCCGCCTCAGCTCCTCCTGCAGACTAAAAACTCTCCACAGCCGGCCGTGCCAAGTCCTGCACAGCGGAGGGTGGCGGCAGCAACAAAGGTGCTCCAGTTGGTGCCCATGGACGCTGGCATTAACACCATTTATGCACGATGGGGGCCTGTCTTCAGCACTGGTGATGGAGCTGAGCTGCCCATTAGAGCTGCTTGGTGCACATGAGCACAACTAGTCACAGTAAAGGTATCAACAAGCCTTTTTGATGGGTGCGAATGAGCTGCCTGATGTCCAAGGTGCTCTCGACCCACAGCCACCTCCTGGCTGGCATCTGCTTCCTTGCCGGCCCAGGTTCACAGCACTGTGTCCTCTCTCTCTGCAACACCAGCTTATCACCTGCTCCAGCACCGAGGCCTTCGATGGTTATACCTTTGATTTCAGCAGTCTCCCCTCTTGCCAGCACCACCATCACCCCACCTTGTGCTGACCCAGATGCCAGGGGCTTCGGTATCAACTCTGCAATTAAATCCTATCGGGCTCCCATTGCCACACTCTACTGCCGGCCTCTTACTCCTGTCCTGCCTTTGAGTTCTTTGAAGCACATTCACACCACAGATGTGCGCTATCCTGCTCCCGATGCCACTATAGTGGTGCTGAGCTCATGTACAAATACCGGTTTAAAAGTCAAAGGTCAAAATTCAAAATCAATCAAGAGTCACTTCCCGAATTCTGCCGCTGGCCTTTGGCCTGACCACTATGGACAGGTTCAACCCTCAAATCGATCCTTAATGATGGAGTAAGTACACTAAACACTCTACCCCAAGATGATCGTGATACTAAGGTGTTACTGGGCAACTGGGCCCTGTTCAGACTGAGCTCTCAGGATCGTTGATTAAAATAAGTCTAGCCTTTCCTTTCCAACCTGTGGAACGTTTGGAAAGCTGCTCTGATGCATTTGCTTCCTGACAGCCAGGAACAGCATAGCATTCCCAGCACATTCCACTCAAATAACTGTCTGCAGTAAAACCCTGTATTACTTTCACATGAAGGAGTGACTGAACTGCTGTGGGCTGAACTGCTGGCCTTCTGTAATTCAATTCAAAAATCAAACTGCCATGTTTGGGCTGGCGAGTGAGCAGTACGTTTCCAAAACCTATCTGTGTTTGCAAACTATGGCATACTCTAGTTTGGAAAGACGAGGGGGATTCATTTACAACATGGTCATTCTGAGTGGTGGGATGGGAAATGGTGCACTGAAGTGTTTACCAACTCTGATTTGTTTACAGTGACGGTGAACTCAGGAATCAGGGTCTGTGATTTGAAACACAGGTTGCACTAATAGATAGATAGATAGATAGATAGATAGGTAGATAGATAGATAGATAGATAGATAGATAGATAGAGTCCTTAGTGTCTGTGTAAAGTAAAGTGTAAAGTATAGATGGAGGTAGTAGTATACCATTTGCTGAGCGAATTAAGAAGATGGCTGTTGTCAGCCATACAGACAGTGCAGGTACGCAGTCATATAAATAATTTAGCAGTGCAGGATATGTAAACAGTACAGAATGGGGTAGAATAATACAATATAAATAAATAAAAATAAATAAAAATATAAATAGGGCATTTAGGAGGGAGTGTGTGCAGAGATGGGGGTGTGTCCAGAGGAGGGAGTGTGTGCAGAGATGGGGGTGTGTCCGTTGGAGTGACCGGAATGAAAGAGTGTCACAGAGTTTTTCATTTCCTGTGCTGAGAGTAGTTGAACAGTCTTATGGCCTGAGGGACAAATGGCTTCCTGAGTCTGTCTGTGGAGCAGGACTGGGACAGCAGTCTGCCACTGAATGAGCTCCTCTGACTGATGATCGTGCTGTGCAGAGGATGGTGAACATTGTCCATGATGTTCAGCAGCTTGCTGAGGGCTCTCCTCTCTGCCAGTGGTGTTAAGGCCTCACCCAGAAGGAATCGTCTCACAGGAATGAAACTTGGGAGATGCAAATGATTCAAGTTTCATGCTCGGTTGCGCATGTGACGTAAGCAAGGGCGGGCCGTATCGCGGTCTGACCCGACTCCCACAACTGCAGACTTTTAGTGTCAGCACCACCGGCAGACGGCTGCAGGATGCAGGACTGTCCTTAACACCACATCAACATCAAAAGGTGTCGTGCCAGACTGTCATGGAGTATCTCAGAATGGCAGCAGATCATATTCAGTGACGAGCCTGGCTTTGTCTTAGTGGAGACCACCAACGAATCCGTGTGTGGAGGCACCGTGTTCAGCGCCAAGACGAGCGGTTTACTGTCACGAGTCACATGTCCAGCAGCCCTGGGTCACTCCACCTCCAGCCCTACCATACAATCTGCAGGAACTGTATGAGAATCTTCAAGCTGCATGGGATGGATGATCATGGCACACAATTAGGAACCTCTGTTACTCCATGCCGAGAGTCGGGGATGTTGCATTAGCCATACTGACAGACCCTACTTCTGTATCTGTAGCTCAATAAATATTGTCCATGTAAATTCATCATCAATTATTGTTCCTGGTAACCTTTATCCTCCTTCCCAACAGCTTTGAAATCTGACACACTTTGAGGAAAATGAGTGTATTATATCACTATTCTTCTGAGGATGAGTGGTAAAAATTAAAGAACAAAAATTATCCGGTGGATCGCTCCACCATGGAGTATGGGTTCTAATTTTCCAGACATTTTAAAAATTGGTGGAATCCCCCTTTAAATGACCAGTGAACGTTGCTGGTTCAGTGTTATCCAAAAGATCTGACCCCTCATTGTCCATATGCCGATCATCCTGGGGCAAAATCAAAAAGAGAGATAGAGAAGTCAGAGTGAGAGGCTCAGAGCAAAAGAGAGCAGGAAGGTGGGAGAGAGAGTAAGAAATGGAAAGCCAGGCTGTGTGCGTGAGGGGGAAGACTGAACTACGGGAGATGCAGTGGTGACAGTCAGTGAAAGATTTGGTGTGTAAGACTACAGGCTCGTATTTGTATGATAATCCCGAGCTCTTCTCAAACGCCCCGCTGAGAGCTGTGCATCAGCCCACTTTAAACAAACAGCATCGGCGGAGAAGAGGGAGGGTTACGTGAGCTCCACTATGGAACAGCGATAAGAGCCACGGATGTCTCTGCAACAGGTGTGTGAGGCCGGAGAGTGATGGAGTTTGTGTGTGTGGACAGAGCTTGAAACCAGGCAGTTGCCAGACATTTCGCTCCGGCTGGCAATGTCGATGTTATCAGACGCCATCTGATTGTGAATTCCGCAGGAACGTGACTCCATGCCAAAGTGAGACTGAAAAAAAATGTCTGGTCATTGGGAACGGGCACAGGCAACCCTCCCAACCCCCTCCCTGCCATCAGTCAGACAGCAGGACTTTATTCCACACAGGATCTAAAGGCAGCAGCCAGTAAAAGCTTATCATCTACCTGCAGAGGTTTGGAAACGCAGCTTTTAGTCATCAGCCTAGCACAAGGATATGACTCATGGAGGATGCCGGCTCTGTCTAATTAGCAACATAAGCAGCTGCTCAGGGCCCCAAGGCCGCCAGGGGCTTCTTAACAACTTTAACATTTAGCATTATGTTGTATAAGATGCTCGAGTGAGGGGAAAAAACAGCGGGTCAATCATCATTTCCAGCAAGAACATACGCGTCTGGAGACAACAGAGAAGGACTGCTAGGTGCTACAGCTAGCTACTGCAGAGGGTCATGTCCCACTCTCTGAATGCTTTCCCAGGGACCAGTCAGTGACTGATTTCACCATAATTCATTCCTCTCAATGTAAAGCACTGAGACCGCATTTTGGGTAACGCTTTCTAACCAGTCACAAAGCTGAGGTCCCTTGTCCCGCCCACCCAAACAGTTTTAGCGTGAGAGTCAGAGCTACAGCAACCCAGCGTTAGCCAAAGCTAGCAAGCTAGACCACCTGTCTGTGTTGCCTATCGCCACGTCATTCCTTTATCCCTACACCAACGTTGCTTGGTCTGTCTGTCCGTCCGTCCATCTGCCCGTCTGTATATCTGTTCGTTTGTGAGCTGCTTCATCCGCCCATTTGTTGGTCTTGGCTTGTGCCGTCACAGAAAAGCTGGCTAAAGATTGTAGTTCTGTATGAGTGGCGGAGCAGGCTAGAAGCACTAGGCAGAGAGTTGTCAATCAAGCTGTTCCTTAACCACGCCCACATGGGGTCTGATCAGATTTTTTAAACTGTGTTTTATCATATGTATTTCATATATTTTTAATTCAAGCTGTGCTGGAGGTTTAATATAGCACACAAATACTGCACCATAGGGTTCCTAAGGGTCCGCTTGGATTTCAGTGGTATAACATTCTGACATTTGTTTTGGCTCGTAGTTGGACAATATCTACACGGATCTGGGTTCGGCCTGATGAAGCAGGTTCAGTTTTCACACAGACATTGTTCACTCAACCAATTAAGCACACACACATTAACTTGTGTTGCAACAGCGCTAACAACTTCCTCTGCTAATGCCGGTTCGGATGCTCAGGCTGGAAACGATCCTTGAGGATGTGCACACAAGAGCATGACGTTTATGATGAACAGCCAGTCGTGTGAGAGAGAAGGAGGAGTCAGATGGAGCAGGAATAATAAATAAACCACACTACCTAAAAACCAGTATACCGAATGTAAAGCACCTAATGCTAAAAATAGCTTTTACCACTCCCACCATGAGTTTTGCAGCCAGGTTTGAACCTCAGCTTGCTCCTCTTGTGTCAGTCAGATTCTAACACTGGCTTCTAAACCAGGCTGCATAATTTCACAGAAATGGACTCTTTAGCCTACACAGGGGAGAGAAACGAGGAATAGGACATGGTCGCTGCAGCCGTCCCTTATTTCCCCCTCTCTTTTAAAGAGGGTATTAATGCATGATGTATTTTTTAATTAAGCATATCGTCACTGTCTAAACAAAAACACCTATCTCCTTATTTATGGATCATTTGCACACATAGCTGCTGCAAATTTCATGATTTCAAATGGACCAACAGAAATAGCCCAAAACTGCTGGTTCCATTGACTTCCATTAAAATGACATGGTTTTCGCCCCCTCAGGTAAAGCTGCCTTTTTGGCGATACATGTTTTTCTTTGGACTGCAGCGATGTGCTGCTGTCTTACTAAGGAATCTATTCTCGAAGCTGTCTGTATACCTGGTCATTGTTTTTATCCGAAGTGTGCACTCTCCAGGACAATAACACACTGTATAACAATCATTCCCCATAATGCCCTGGTGCATATGTACAGCGCTTAATCACAGCACCTGACTAGCTTACATCATGTCCACTATACAGTCATAACACAGACCAACCAACCTCATAATAAATCATGTGCTAGGAGAAGGAAGTTGACGATTCCATGCATTCCGGGTCTCTAAGGCCGTAGGCCTCCTGACGGAGACCGCAGGCAAGGCCTGAACAGATTTTATTTGGACTGCTGCCCTCAAAACAGCTTTCGTCCCAGGCGCTTCCTTCCTCTGTGGAGCAGTTTGCCAGCTGCTTCGCTAGCTGGACCGGTTCTGCACAGCAGATGCTGGAGCCAAACTTAATCCCATAGCAGCCAAGCTTAGATCAGACCAGCCACCCACGAGGCAGTGCCAGGCTAAAGCCATTAACGAGGACTGTGGTCTGTTCTAACGAAATTTGTGAAAAATTAATAGCTCGATTGTTGTCTGAGTAAACCACTGGCGCTCTTTCCACTAGCCAATGGCACAGTCATTGTTTTTAAAGGACCAGCTCAGTACAAATACACCAAGTCCACAGTTATGCCCTTAATACTAACTGCAGTGAATCAGCCGAGACATGTTTGGTGTCCGGAGTTTTCAGTTTGGCCCTGTAGCTAACAAAGCTAATACACAGTGGAACCTTATACCCTATCAACTAGCAAAGTACAAGCTGCACGCCTTAATCATCACACAGTCGCCTCAACCCTTGTGGAATCTTAAACAGACTCGCTTATATGCCGTCTGACAGGCTGTTATTTAAAAAAAACAGGAAAAGCCTGCAGCCTTAGCGGCCATCTCATAACCATAATAACAGATATTATAATATATATATATAATATGAGCAACTTTTACAGCTCCTTTCTGCTACTTTTGAGACTTCTGTGTCCGACTCCGCACCTCTGAATCATACATTAGTACTTCAGGCTTTGCAGGGTAGAGGAACAGCACTTGGTGGACTTTACAATGGAGAACAGAGAGTCAAATCAACTTTCACCAGAAGACGAGTTTCAATTTGTGGAATTAGCTGATCGACTGATTCGACAGATTCGTTCTTTCTGCAACAGACAGAGGCTCAAATGTGGTACTTTGCAGGGAAATCATGATGATATTGTTTACTGCCATAATTTCCAGAACCCGCTCCAAACGCCCGTTTGTCTGAACTGACATTGTCCCTCAAGCTTAATCAACTATCACATAAAAAGCGCAGGTTTTGTCCTGTCTGAGCGATGACAATGGCTACCATTTTCAAATATTATGAGTTTGGTAAGACAACCAGATTCCTGAAATGATAAAACCGGGGACATTTTCCTGTTCGGTTGACAAGCAGAAGTATACACTCCTCATCGAAAGAATAGTTGCACCAACAATTTCACCCAGAAGGAATAAACCGACAGGACTCAAACTTGGTGGGTTGGTTTGACAGTGTGAGACATGCGAATCATTCAAGTTCCACACTCGGTTGAGCATGGGATGGGCAAGGACGGGCCTTTTCGCTGTACCTGACTGACCCAGCAGCCATGATTGTGCACATTCAGTGAACAGCGATGAAAAAAGAAGAAAGAAAGGCGGCGATGGCCACCGAACCAAGTGTACAACAAAAGTTTATTAGGCCACGTATTACAATTTTTGTACCAGAGTATGCCCCCCGCATGATCTTTTGCACAAACATCCATGCCCATATTTACAGCTAGGTAGTATTGCTAACTTGCTAGCTAGCATAAACGCATCACAGAGGCCTATGAACATTATTTGTACCTTCTTGTCGTTATTTTTTGTGTCCTGGTGCTGAACATGCGGTGCTAGCTGGGAAAGAAACAAGCAGACCAATCACAGTTGCTGTGGTGTGCGTCACGATGTGTAGTAACGTGTGGAAACATTTTGGCATCAGATTACTGCGTAGGGTACGTAGGGTAGATTTGACACAAAGCGTAAACAAACAAGAATGGCCTTTACACTGCAGTGTTCCCTAAAACTAGAGGAGCAAATGCTAGAAGTGGTCAGACAGCAGCAGCTGTTGGCCAAAACAAACCCAACCGAGGACCTCTGCCCATGTGGTCTGCTGTCAGGACTTTCGTAGGACTCCCAGTGTTTTTAATTCACATTTAAAAAGGGGACATTTACAGGGACAGCTCCAGCAGGGGGCAGGTCGCCAAAAATGAGGACTGGTCACAGAAAATGGGAATGTCGGATCAACCTAGCGTTTGGTTAGCTGGCATTTCTAATTACTACAGGTTTGGCAATAACCAAATAAGCAACCGATGGCCCAATGGACTAAAGAAATTGGAACCGGTCCAAGATTCAAGATTACTGCACCCCTAACAGCATTCAAAGATGGAGAAGGGGTAAGGGAACTTTCAGAGTAGGAAAGCTTTTTCTCCAACACCGCCCCCATGACTGCCGATTCCGTGTCCACGGCCGTGCCATTATGGGAAGTTTTGTTTTTTATCTACTTTGTACTCGGAATCCATTTAAGGTCAATTAAGTCCACGCTTTCTCTGCGTCATTTCAGGCAAAAAATAAGTGATTATGTTTCCCTGTCAAGCTTACAACAGGGGAATTACTCATGACGGCGGGCGGCAGCCGTAAGGATTGGGGTCCAATTTTCTCGCATTATTTGAGGGTTTTTCCGGAGCTCGGAGGATGAAAGGCTCTCGAGCTGCAGCCGGGGAGAGGGGCTGAGTTCACTGTGTAAAGTGAAAGAGGCCACTTCAACTCCCCGCGGTCACGACTGCAGTGGATGGAGAGATGAGGAAACAGAGGGATGAGGGTTAGTGCCCCAAAAGACAACGAGAAATTGGGAGATGAGACCCAGTGAGCGCACTTTGGGAGCGTGAACGAGGAATGACCAAACGTGAGCAAAGTGTCCCCCGGCAGAAGGAAGCGCACGTGTGGGCGGAGGGTTTTGTATGTGTGTGCGGCGTGTGTTGGGTGGTGGTTGCCAGGGGGAGTTGAGCGTGGGATGGAAACGGAAGGAATCGTGTTCGCCGGAGGACTAAGAGAGCTGAGAAATGTGTGCCATGAAGGAAGGCGCTTCCTCCCGAGTAGGCCCTCCAATCAACCTGTCCGTCATGACTAAACAAACACATTGGCCCGCTCCAACACTTCATCTCAGAGCTGCTCCCCATCGGCGGACTGATACACCTTCTAAGGATGTTGCGTCGTTTTGTAGCCGGGTGATGTGACCATATAGTAAGAAGGTCCTTATCTATCTATAGATAAGGACCTTCTTATTATGGGTCACCATCACCCGCTAACAAAACGACAGCACATCTTAGAAGTGTATCATTCCGCCGATGGAACAGCTCTTGAGATGAAGTGTTGGAGCGGGCCAATGTGGTGGTTTAGTCAATGACGGACAGGTTGATTGGAGGGCCTACGCGGAGGAGCCCTTCACTTCATGTCACACATTTCCTCCAGCTCTCTTAGTCTCCGGCTGAACGCTTCCTTCCTTCATCCCACGCTCAGCTCCCCCCTGCCACAACTACCCACACTACGCGCACACACATACCAGAACCCTCGCCCACACGTGCGCCTCTCTGGGACACATTGCTCTCAACAGCTAGTGCTTACAGATTCCTCTACATTCACTCTTCCCCACTAAGTTGCGCTCACATGTCTCATCTCCAATTCCTCGTTGGGCTTTTGGGGGCCTTAACCCTCATCCCTCTAGTTTGCTCATCTCTCCATCCACTGCAGCTGAATCCGCGGGGGAGTTGAAAGTGCCTCTGCACTTTCACACAGTGAACTCAGCCCCACACTCTCCCGGCTGCAGGCTCGAGGAGCTTTCATCCTCCAGAGCTCCGAAAACCCTCAACTAATGCGAGAAATTGGCCAACCCCTCCTTGACGGCTGCCGCCGCCCGTCCTGAGTAATTCCCCTGTTTTGTAAGCTTGACAGGGAAACATAATCACTTATTTTTGCCTGAAAATGACGCAGAACAGCGTGACTTAATTGACCTAAATGGATTCCGAGTACAAATTAGATAAAAACACAAATTCCCATAATGGCACGGCCGTGACACTGAATCGGTAAAGTCATGGGGGCGGTGTTGGATAAAAAGCTTTCCTACTCTGAAAGTTCCCTTACCCCTTCTCCATCTTTGAAATGCTTGTTAGGGGTGCAGTAATCTTGAATTTTGGACCGGTTTCCAATTTCTTTAGTCGCATTGGGCCATCGGTTGCTTATTTGTTTTATTGCCAACCTGTAATGTAAATTTAGAAATGCCAGGCTAAACCAAACGCTAGGTTGGATCCGACATTCCCATTTTCTGTGACTCAGTCCTCATTTATTGGCGACCTGCCCCCATGCTGGAGCTGTCCCTGTAAATGTTCCCCACAGAGGTTTTTAATGTGAATTAAAAACACTGGGAGTCCTACGAAAGTCCTGACAGCAGACCACATGGGCAGAGGTCCTCGGTGTTTGGGTTGTGTTTTGGCCAATCAAGCTGCCTGCTGGCTGAACGCACTTCGAAGCAATTTGCTCCTCTAGTTTTAGGGAACACTGCAGTGTAAAGGCCATTTCTTGTTTGTTTACGCCTTGTTTCAAATCTACCCTACGTACCCTACGCAGTAATCTGATTCCAAAATCTTTCTACACGTTACTACACATCGTGACGCACACCACAGCAACTGTGATTGGTCTGCTTGTTTCTTTCCCAGCTAGCACCGCATGTTCAGCACCAGGACACAAAAAATAACGACAAGAAGGTACAAATAACATGCTCTTTGTGTCATAGGCCTCTGTGATGCGTTTATGCTAGCTAGCAAGTTAGCAATACTACCTAGCTGTAAATATGGTGCATTGATTTGTGCAAAGATAATGCTACTCTGGTACAAAAATGTAATACGTGGCCTAATAAACTTTTGTTGTACACTTGGTTCGGTGGCCATCGCCGCCTTTCTTTCTTCTTTTTTCATCGCTGTTCACTGAATGTGCACAATCATGGCTGCTGGGTCAGTCAGGTACAGCGAAAAGGCCCGTCCTTGCCCATCCCATGCTCAACCGAGTGTGAAAGGGGGAACTTGATTCGAATGATGTCTCACACTGTCAAACCAACCCACCAAGTTTGAGTCCTGTCGGTTTATTCCTTCTGGGTGAAATTGTTGGTGCAACTATTCTTTCGATGAGGAGTGTATCTTCTCACCGAACAGGAAATGTCCCCGGTTTTCATTTCAGGAATCTGGTGTCTTTACCAAAACTCATCAAAGATATTTTGAAATGTAAGCCCAGGTCCCCAAAAACAGACAGACAAAAACCTGAGCTTTTTATGTGATAGTAATTAAGCTTGGAGGACAATGTCAGTTCAGACAAAACGGGCGTTGGAGCGGGTTCTGGAAATTATGGCAGTAAACAATATCATCATGATTTCCCTGCAAAGTACCACATTTGCGCCTCTGTTCTGTTGCAGAAAAGAGAATCTGTCGAATCAGTCGAATCAGCTAATTCCACAAATTGAAACTCGTCTTCTGGTGAAAGAAGTTGATTTTGACTCTCTGTCTCATTGTAAGTCCACCAAGTGCTGTTCCTCTACCCTGCAAAGCCTGAAGTACTAATGTATGATTCAGAGGTGCGGAGTCGGACACAGAAGTCTCAAAAAAGTAGCAGCACAAAGGAGAGCTGTAAAAGTTGCTCATATTATATATATATATTATAATATCTGTTATTATGGTTATGAGATGGCCGCTAAGGCTGCAGGCTTTCCTGTGTTTTTTTTTTAAATAACAGCCTGTCAGATCCGGCATATAGCGAGTCTGTTTAAGATTCCACAAGGGTTGAGGCGACTGTGTGTGATGATTAAGGCGTGCAGCTTTGTACTTTGCTAGTTGATAGGGTATAAGTTCTCACTGTGTATTAGCTTAGAAGTTAAGCTACAGGGCCAAACTGAAAACTCCGGACACCAAACATGTTCTCGGCTGATTCACTGCAGTTAGTAATTAAGGGCATAAACTGTGGACTTGTGTATTTGTACTGAGCTGGTCCTTTAAAACAATGACTGTGCCATTGGCTAGTGGAAAGAGCGCCAGTGGTTTACTCAGACAACAATCCGAGCTATTAAGTTTTCACAAATTTTCGTTAGAAACAGACCACAGTCCTCGTTAATGGCTTTAGCCTGGCACTGCCTCGTGGGGGGGCTGGTCTGTCTAAGCTTGGCTGCTATGGGATTTAAGTTTGGCTCCAGCATCTGCTGTGCAGAACCGGTGCCCAGCTAGCGAAGCAGCTGGCAAACTGCTCCACAGAGGAAGGAAGCGCCTGGGACGAAAAGCTGTTTTGATGGCAGCAGTCCACAATAAAATCTGTTCAGGACAGTCCTTGCCTGCGGTCTCCGTCAGGAGGCCTAACGGCCTTAGAGACCGGGAATGCATGGAATCGTCAACTTCCTTCTCCTAGCACATGATTTATTATGAGGTTGGTTGGTCTGTGTTATGACTGTTGTATAGTGTGGACATGATGTAGAGCTAGTCAAGTGCTGTGATTAAGCGCTGTGTACATATGCACCAGGGCATTATGGGGAATGATTGTTTTATACAGTGTGTTATTGTCCTGGAGAGTGCACACATTCGGATTAAAAACAATGACCAGGTATACAGACAGCTTCGAGAATAGATTCCTTAGTAAGAACAGTAGCACATCGCTGCAGTCCAAAGAAAAACATGTATCGCCAAAAAGGCAGCTTTTACCTGAGGGGCGAAAACCATGTCATTTTAAATCGGGAAGTCAATGGAACCAGCAGTTTTGGGCTATTTCTGTTGGTCATTTGAAATCATGAAATGTGAACACCGGGGAGCCCAAATTTGGCAGCACAGCTATGTGTGCAAATGATCCATAAATAAGGAGATAGGTGTTTTTGATTTTAGACAGTGACGATATGCTTAATTAAAAAATACATCATGCATTAATACCCTCTTTAAAAGAGAGGGGGGAAATAGGGGCCGGCTGCAGCGACCATGTCCTATTCCTCGTTTCTCTCCCCTGTGTAGGCTAAAGAGTCCATTTCTGTGAAATTATGCAGCCTGGTTTAGAAGCCAGTGTTAGAATCTGACTGACACAAGAGGAGCAAGCTGAGGTTCAAACCTGGCTGCAAAACTCATGTGGGAGTGGGAAAAGCTATTTTTTAGGCATTAGGTGCTTTACATTCGGTATACTGGTTTTTAGGTAGTGTGGTTTTATTTATTATTCCTGCTCCATCTGAACTCACCTACTCCTTCTCTCTCTCACACGTTGGCTGTTCATCATAAACGTCATGCTCTTGTGTGCACATCCTCAAGGATCGTTTCCAGCTGACTGAGCACATCCGAACCGGCATTAGCAGAGGAAGTGGTTTAGCGCTGTTGCAACACAAGTTAACTTGTGTGTGTGTGCTTAAATGGTTGAGTGAACAATGTCTGTGTGAAAACTGAAACCTGCTTTCAGGCCGAACCCAGATCCCCGTAGATTATTTGTCCAACTACGAGCAAAAACATGTCAGAATGTTATACCACTCCAATCTAAGCGGACCCTTAGGAACACTATTGTGCAGTATTTGTGTGCTATATTAAATAGCTTGACATTAAAAATATATGAAATACACATGATAAAAACACATTAAAAAAATCTGATCAGGACCCATTGTGGGGCGTGTTAAGGAAACATGCTTGATTGACAAACAACCCTGCCTAGCGCTTCTAGCCCTGCTCCGCCACTCATACAGAACTACAATCTTTAGCCAGCTTTTCTGTGACGGCACAAGCCAAGACCAACAAATTGGACGGAGATGAAGCAGCTCACACACACGACGACAGATATACAGACGGGCAGAGGGACGGACGGACAGACAGACAGAAAGCAACGTTGGTGTAGGGATAAAGGAATGACGTGGCGATAGGCAACACAGACAGGTGTGGTCTAGCTTGCTAGCTTTGGCTAACGCTGGGTTGCTGTAGCGCTGACTCTCACGCTAAAACTGTTTGGGGTGGGCGGGACAAGGGGACCTCAAGCTCTTGTGATTGGTTAGAAAGCGTTAGCCCAAAATGCGGTCTCAGTGCTTTACATTGAGGAGGAATGAATTATGGTGAAATGTATCAGTCACTGACTGGTTCCCTGGGAAAGCATTCAGAGAGTGGGACATGGACCCCTCTGCAGTAGCTGCTGTAGTTACCTAGCAGTAGCACCTTTCTCCTTCTCTGGTCTCCAGACCGTATGTTCTTGCTGGAAATGATGATTGACCCGCTGTTTTTTTCCCCCTCACTCGAGCAATCTTATACAACATAATGCTAAATTTTAAAGTTGTTAAGAAGCCCCTAGCGGCCTTGGGGCCCTGAGCAGCTGCTTTATGTTGCTAAATTAGACAGAGCCGGCATCCTCAATGAGTTCACTATCCTTGTGCTAGGCTGATGACTAAAAGCTGCGTTTCCAAACCTCTGCAGGTAGATGAATAAGCTTTTACTGGCTGCTGCCTTTAGATCCTGGGTGGGAATAAGTCCTGCTGTCTTGACTGATGGCAGGGAGGGGGTTGGGAGGGTTGCCTGTGCCCGTTCCCAATGACCAAGACATTTTTTTTCAGTCTAACTTTGGCATGGAGTCACGTTCCTGCGGAATTCACAATCAGATGGCGTCTGATAACATCGACATTGCCAGCCGGAGCGAGATGTCTGATGGCAGAAACTGCCTGGTTTCAAGCTCTGTCCACACACACAAACTCCATCACTCCCCGGCCCCTCACACACCTGTTGCAGAGACATCCGTGGCTCTTATCGCTTGTTCATAGTGGAGACTCACGTAACCCTCCCTCTTCTCCGCCGATGCTGTTTGTTTTTAAAAGTGGGCGTGATTGCACAGCTCTCAGCGGGGCACTGTTGAGAAGAGCTCGGATTAATCATACAAATACGAGCCTGTAGTCTTACACACCAATCTTTCCATGACTGTCACCACTGCATCTCCCGTAGTTCAGTCTTCCCCCTCACGCACACAGCCTGGCTTTCCATTTCCTTACTCTCTCTCCCACCTTCCTGCTCTCTTTTGCTCTGAGCCTCTCACTCTGACTTCTCTCATCGAGCCTCTCATTTTGATTTTTGCCCCAGGATAGTCTGCATATGGACAATAAGGGTCAGAATCTTTTGATAAAAACAAACTTTTGGAAAAAAAAAAAACAACCCCCCAGCAACGTTCACTCGGTCCATTTAAAGGGGGATTACACCAATTTTTAAAATGTCTGGAAAATTAGAACCCATACTCCAATGGTGGGAGCATCCACCGTGATATAAATACCATCATCCTCAGAAGAATAGTGAGAGTGTCCAAGATTCAAGCTATTGGGGAAGTGAGGAATAAGGTTCCCAGGAACAATAACTGATGGATAATGTATATGGGCAATATTTATTGAGCTACAGATACAGAAGTATGGTCTGTCAAGTATGGCTAATGCAACCGTCCCCGACTCCTCGGCATAGGAGTAACAGAGGTCCCCTAATTGTGGTGCCATGATCATCCATCCCATGCAGCTTGAAGATTATCTCACACAGTTCCTGCAGATTGTATGTGTAGGGCTGGAGGTGGAGGTGACCCAGGGCTTATGCTGGACATGTGACTCGTTGACAGTAAACCGCTCGTCTTGGCGCTGAACACGGTGCTATCCACCACAACGGATTCGTTGGTCGGTCCTCCACTAAGACCAAAGCACCAGGCTTGTCACTGAATATGATCGGCTGCCATATCTGAGATACTCCAGTGACATTCTGGCACGACACCTTTTTGATGGTTGATGTGGTGTTAGGACAGTCCCCTGCATCCTGGCAGCCGTCTGCCGGTGGATGCTGACACTAAAAGTCTGGCAGTTGTGGGAGGTCGGGTCAGACCGCGATACGGCCCGCCCTACTGCTTACGTCACATGCGCAACCGAGCATGAAACTTGAATCATTTGCATTCTCCCAAGTTTCATTCCTGTGAGACGATTCCGTCTGGGGGTGAGGCCTTAACACCAATTTGCGCAGAGAGGAGAACCCCTCAGCAAGCTGCTGAAACATCATGGACAATGTTCACCATCCCTCTGCACAGCACGATCATCAGTCAGAAGAGCCTCATTCAGAATGGCAAGACTGCTAGTCCCATCCTGCTTCCACAGACAGACTCAGGAAGCCATTTGTCCCTCAGGCCATAAGGACTGTTCACTACTCCTCCGCACATGAAAATGAAAAACCTTCTGTGACACTCTTTCATTCCGGTCACTCAACGGACACACCCCCCATCTCTTGCACACACTCGCCTCCTCTGGACACACCCCATCTCTGCAAACACTCCCTCCAAATGCCCTATTGAATTTTTATTTATTTTTATTTATTTTATAGTATTATTCTTACCCCAATTCGTACTGTTACATATCCTGCACTGCAAATTTTTTTTTATTATAATGACTGCTTACCTGCACGTCTGTATGGCGACAACGGCCACTTCTAATCGCTCGCAAATGGATACTACTACTCCATCTATACTTTACCACTAATTTACAACCAGACACTAAGGGGGACTCTATATATCTACTATCTATCTATTATCTATTACCTTCTATCTATCTATCTATCTATTTAGTGAACC
>JAMWET010007708.1:0-5000 GCA_024036415.1 Prochilodus magdalenae
AAATATTCTGGAGTTTTTAATTGATGATAACATTGTCCCTTGATAAAATGACACAGCCTCTTTGAATATAAAGATTAAAGCTTTTATTGGTTTTTATATCTAGAACATATCAAAAAAGGTTTAAGCGGGGCTTTTCTTTCTCTGCGTAAATGGAAGGATTGGTGTCGGTTTGCGGGCGTTTTTGCCTGTGTTACCTTGGCTATGAATATTGTACAAACAGTGCCTTCTTTACCTAGTCCTCAAAAGAAAAATAAAACAAGAAAAGGCTCAGACTGTCCGTTACCCAATCCCATCGCTGATAGCTAGCGCCTCAACTGTGGCTTTGGAGGGTTCATTTTGGTACTCGTTTCTCACTCTCCGGCCTCCCTCATTCCATCGTACGGTGAATAGGTGTCTGCTTCATATTAGTGGAGTCCACCAAGCCATCCCAGTCACTGGTAGTTTTATATATTATGAATCAAGCCTGTTATCTATGGACGGTGAATCTTCCTTTGTGTTAATTAATCTACCTTGTTTTCTCTGGGCTATTGATATTAAATATGATTCACCGTAAATCCACCGGTGTTTCAGCTCTTCCCTTCTTGTCACCAAAGGATACGCGTCACGTGGAACACCAGACTCCCGGTCAGACGTGGTAAGACCCACACGTGTGATGGTACGGAACGTATAAAGGTAAATCCCAGAGACCGGAGGTATCATGTGTAATGTGTCCTGTTGAAGGGTCAGAGTGTGTTTGTGCCCCCAGGCTGATGTAAACTGTCTCTACATTCTGTCTATTCAAAACACCTGGCAACCCTGTTCTCCGCAGCGACTCTGACCACTACCACTGCGCCACCAGAACAGCACAGCTGGTTGAACGTGACTGCACTCAAAAAAAAAAACTTTCTCAATACCCTTATTTTCCTCAAGGGGTGAGCATCATTCTCTTTGAAACAGAAACCACATGAAAAAGGAGCGCTGTAACACTTAAATAATCACAAAAACATACAAGTAGGCGGACACTGGGTAAACTTCAAAAAACCACCACCAAAGGTGAAGCACATGTCGCGTATCCTCACTGATCACACTAGGAAAGCGTTTAACCCCGCACACCAAACGCAATCCAATTAGTAAACGGACTACTTAGTACATACAGAAGGTGGACATAAGGATTCCACCACCTATGCCGCCTTTTATATCCTTAGCGCCAAAGTGTTAAGAACCTGTTCCACATCACACCTTGATCTTATAGGCTGTTCTCTTTTTTCTCGACTTAACTATTCCAGGGAAAAGTCATTTTTATATTTTATTTGCCGTCTTTTTCACTCTTCTTACTCTGTTTTCCCCTTTCCATTTCCTTTCCCATTTCTTGTCTTCTCTTTTTTTTTTTTTTACTTGATTTTGGCACTTAAATCTATTGGTTCTATTCCTTTTCCCCTTGCTAGGCCTAGTTCTCCAACAGTACCTCGTTACTAACTCGTACGCGGCCCACACTGATCAAAGCTGTGACGAAGCAGTTTGTTTCCTCCCCCACGCCTTAAATCCTTTTATCGCCAGGTGAGCCTCGATGGCACTGATTACCCCTGGAAACATCTGAGATTTTGAGGTCCCATGGATTATCATGCCGTCCGCTGCCGCTCAGCCCTCTCACTTGCTGTTTGGCTGGCAGCACAGGCTGACCCCTCACACATTCTCTTGATGTGCTGCGACTTGTTGTTCCCAAAGGTCGAACTGAAGAAAGACGGTTCTTAGGTTCTCTGCACCTTCTGCCTGGAACCGACCGAAAGGAAAATGAACCCTTAAGATTTAATAGTACTTGCGACTCCGTGAATCACTTTTTAATGCGCCCTTATCGGCTCGAACTCAACTAGAGATCCAAGGTCCCATAAATTTAGTGTTGGGCCTGGGGTTACATACCTCGGAGAGAAACTTGTTAAACAAGAAAGACGCACACGTCACCTGACAAATACTATTGCTTCTTTTCGGGATGTCCAAAGCTATTCCTTTTGCTCTACGAGCATCAGATCCCCTTTCATAACCCAAAAACCGGGCTACCATCTAATGAGATCGAAGTCATATTAATAGCTATGACACTACGGTAAACGTTAAAATAGATCAGGCCTACAAATCAACAAATAAAAGTGAGGCTCAGCGACAAAGTAAGTCGCTACCCTGTGTACAAATAACTAGCAGAACTTTTATCCTCAAGAAGTATAAGTCAAACACTTAATGCGCACAGGAGTCCTATATACTTGGAGTAGACAACTCCTTCCAATTTGCTCGGAATTTCATGCCGTGGTATTCTATTCGTTCAAGAGAGGTACAGAGAAATTTTTTTTAACAAAACCCGACCAATTACAAAATTCGATAATCACCAATAATACACGCTATACAGTAACACGGAGTTGAAAGGTACCATCTGGTACAGGTGGCACTTCTAAGAACGAAGTTTTTACCTTCAGACTTGGAGGAAGTAACGCAGTCCAACCCGTTCTTTCTGTGATAGTTTACAATCCGCTCGATTTTTAAACTCGTTTTTTTTAACTAAGTTGCTCGATCTCAATTTAAACATCCTTGTTCAACATTCATCCATGTCAACTCCAGGGCACAACAGTCCGTTCAGAGGTGTATAATTCCAATTAAGAGAAAAACAGCTTCTTATATTTTAGTCTACTGGATGCACAAAATATTTTTGACAATGCCCAGGCGGATCCCCTCCCAAAAATGCGCTAGCTTTCAGCATCTGCTCTCTGGGGGATTCCGTACACCTCTCCAAGCCCCACGCCTTTGCGTCTTCGCAGCGGACCAGCATGGTTTAGAGCAGTAGTGACTATCGTTGACAACAGGTTACAAATCCGTGAGCCCACAACCTGCAATATTGGTATTTGTACATCAAAGTTCACATAAGCCCTCGTGTGGCTACACATTTAGAATGTTATTATGTCACTTGTCTTTTTAATATCTCTTCGTGTAATCACTGGTTTAAACTCTGTGTTTCTGCGACTTCCCTTACCTGATCCAACTGCATCGGCCTTTAGCAGCTGTAGTTCCCTTTCAGGCCCTATTGTTATAATAGTATCTTTTGTGGATATCATCAATCATGGCGATTCAATCTCCCTGTGATAAATAAAATTACTATTAAAGAAAATCATCGTGCACTCCCTTCACCTTTATACAATATATCTTATGTATCCCCATTCTTCCAACCGATAACCCCCACGAGTACCTGACTCCCTTTGATTGACTTGTCTCATTACAACAGGGTTAAACGATCAGATTTTCGGTCTTATAAAGAGAATAAAATCCAATTGTTCTTCTTCCCAGATACCAAAACGTACCGTCTTATTTCAATTATCATAGAACCACATTATTGAGTGGTAATACTGTCCATATACCCCACTCCTGGCTCCACTACTAAGACATAGAAACTCAACCCACGCTCACTGCTCTATAGGGACACTATGCTTTAAACTTAATCTCTGCCCATCTACCCACACCACTGACTATCTCTTTCTTGCACCCCATTACCTAAGCGCATCTCACCCTTATTATCTTGGGATCCCATAACTGTTTGTTTCACGCTCCCTTGAGCTAGATGTTAAACACAACTCCGATGTGTGCCTAATTTCTCCATCCACTTCTCATTAGATTGTGTTTTACATGACCGAAGTCCAGGAAACCGCACTTGTTCCCAAAGCCCCATCATTGCATTGCCTCTCATTGTCAAAGTGCTTTCATGCATCTCCAGCTTACCCATTCATCAGCAGGTCTTGATGCTTCGCACATCCATCTTCAACGACCTCCTCCCAGGCCAGGTTTTCCCACCGCTGAAGCATCGACCACCCTTGTTTATACATTGTGATCCCTTTTCCAGTTGTATACGCCTGTGATGGTACAGTTCGGCCTCTCTACCCAGTGTGCAATCAGGGATTTAAACTGCAGTGACTTGTCTGCTTCCAGGTATCTTCTGCTTGCTAATGTCCTCCACATCTACAGTTTTCTCGCCCTTTCCCATATTCCACCAACACTACTTGATGTCTGACGCCCCTCCCCACTCCACATTTCCCTTCTAGTCATGACCCAATCAACACCTCATTCTCGGCCCGTCTCCAACCGAGTCTCCTGATAACTGATTACACTCACCCACCCTGTGACTCCGTCTCATGTTATGACTTCAGGCTTCTTGGATACGATTGTAGTAATCTACAACATTTTTGTTACCACTGTATTAACGTTAATGAAACCACGCCCCTCTCTGCGTCGAACCATGTAAATCCCATGTTTATATTTTTATTTATTAATTAATGGTGTTATTTCTACTGTTGTGTCGTGACGTCTTACGTCAAACTTTAACGCTTGTCAATATGTGGCCGTTAAACGTATACGCTCCGATGTTTTTTTGGTCTCAACCACATACTTGCATACTGAAAGAACCTACTGCTTCACCGGTCGAGTAGTGCGTACTGGGTTCAGTCTAGTACGTACTGGCTACGTAGGCGAATTCAGACATTCCACATACACGTTTCAGTTGGTTTACCCCTTTGGGTTTGTTTGCTGCTATCTGATGGTTTTCGACCCTTAACTGTCTCTCCATTGATGACCCCGCATTGCCCATTTGTCATGCTTGCTTGTATTTTGCTGTTGTGCTCAACTATCAATGAATATCAGTTATGAACTGAAGCTATGATGTAAATATAGACGTACATGTTCTTGTATATGCACTTGGGGAAGTCTGAGGTAGATAACAGTGATGCAGGGTATATACAGTGGGTATATACAATGCTCACTGAGTCCAAACTAGTACATTCTGTCTAAGCAGGCCATTTCAAATGCACCTCACATCTTAATGGCGCTGGCTTAGACATGTCAGGAAGGAGCACAGTCATGCTACAACAGCAAAGAGTCTATAGGCACAAAGTTGGAAGCATATAACTGTCTCGTATATCTCTGTATGCTGTGGTACCTACATGAACCCTTCACTGGAACTAAGGCCCTGAGAAAGAGCCCCAGACCTTTAGCCC
>JAMWET010007708.1:10000-72500 GCA_024036415.1 Prochilodus magdalenae
TTTGTACAGTTGCCCAGACCAATATCGTGGCAACACTGACACACAAGATTTCTACCTCTTCATTTGCATTGTTTGCCCTCTCAAACTGCAGGAGAGCATGGAAAACATTACAGCAGCAGTGGGATTCTGAAGAAGGACAGAGAAAGAGCTCCTTTATAACGTCTCCAATGTGCCAGACGCTCTCAATCCCCAACTCTGGTACAAAAAGAACCCTTTCATTTAGCAAAGTAGCTTTCATTCATAGAGATGAGCAAGCCGACAAGGTCTACAAGCTTTCCCTTGGGCAGGTCTTTTTCTTTGGCAGCACCAAGATCCTCGGGTGCCGGTGTGCCTGGAGGTCTTACAGAGGCCTAAGGAGGAGTGGTCGGTAGTGCAGAGGCCTTAGATTAAACTGTAGGCCAAGCAAGGCCTCCTTTGATCTTTGACCTCTTATCAATACTCAGGTTAGGCTATCGTAACGCCCTACCCTTCAGGAAGGTCCTAAGAAACAGTGGTTTGACTCTCTCTGGTGAGGTAGGGCATGTGCTCTGCCAACTTCACAGTCACCCCCCCGTGCCCGTCATTCTCATTTTGGCTTGGCATTAGTCATGGAAGTGTTGAGTATTGTTGTGTACTGTCTGAAGTGTTCAGACGAGATCCTCAAGAAAGAATCCTGCATCCTTCTTTGACTTGCTGTTACATAATGAAGAGGGAGGAGTACAGGCGGGACGCAAGCATGAGTTTTTGTTTTTATTGAAACCCAAAGCACATGGATTAAAGAGCCAAAGAAAGAAAGTCTGGAAATCAAAATACTGAGGTGGAGGAAAACAGAGGGGATAAACTAAAAGGAAAGCAAAATACACGTAGGGAAACTACCAAGCAACCAAACCAACACAACACAAACAACCCGGGGTATAAGTAGGAAGTGAGGAACAAGAAACACCTGGGATTGATGGGAGGGGCGGAGCAACGGGCAAGACACAGGTGGGACGGATAACAAGGAGGCAGGACATAGGAGGAGACAGGAATGACAACAAAACTACTAGCATCACGGTACTGTAACTTCTGCCTCACAAAACACAATATCTCAGAGTTTTTGTTTATTTTGTCGAAAGTAGAATCTTGTGTCGAGACAGTGGAGGATGATCTTTGCATGTTGACATTATGAAGTTTAGTCATTTCTTAGATTGCATTTTCCAGTATACATTGGAATTAGGCTAATAGAATTTTTAAAAAAATGATTATCAATATAAATCCAAAATCATTTTGGATCCAGCAATGTAAATCCATGTATATCTCGTATGTTAAAAACCATGTTGTTTGCAATGAACCTATCTAACCCCCACCTGCCTACCCCACCTACCCATTCCTATACCTGCCTATCCTACCTACCTACCTCCCAACCTCTGCCTACCCCAGCTACCTACCCCCATACGTGCCAACCTGCCTACCACCCTACCTATCTAACTTCCAACCTACCAACCTACCTGCCTACCTACCTACCTACCTACCCCTACCACCTGCCTACCTATGTAACTGTCTACCTACCAACCTACCTACCTAAATACCTCCCTCCCTATCCTCCCCTACCTACCAACATATCTACCGACCTACCCCCTTCAACCTACCTACCTAAATACCTACCTCCTTATACTTTCCTACCTACCTGGCTACATACCAACATACCTACATACATACCTACCAACCTACCCCCAAACTGCCTACCCCACCTA
Organism: Prochilodus magdalenae; assembly: GCA_024036415.1. Taxonomy (NCBI): domain Eukaryota; kingdom Metazoa; phylum Chordata; class Actinopteri; order Characiformes; family Prochilodontidae; genus Prochilodus; species Prochilodus magdalenae. The sequence goes on from JAMWET010007708.1 coordinate 11,713, forward strand.
CCCATACCTATACCTGCCTATCCTACCTACCAACCTCCCAACTTACCTACCTCCCCACCCTCCCTGCCCTAACTACCTGCCTGCTTGTCAGCCTACCTACCCACCAACTGCCTACCCCAGCTACCTACCCCCATACGTGCCGACCTGCCTACCACCCTACCTACCTACCTCCCACCTACCTACCTTCCAACATACCTACCTACATACATACCAACCTACCTATGTACCTCCCTCCCTATCCTCCCCTACCTACCAACATACCTACCTAAATACCTACCTCCTTATACTTCCCTACCTACCAACATACTTACCAACCTACTCCTCCAACCTGCCTACCTACATACCTGTCTACCTATAAACCAACCTCCCAACCTACCTACCTTCCCACTTTAAGTATCTACCCCTCTACTCTACCTGCTTACTTGCCTCCCAGCCTACCAACCTACCTAGCCCCCACCTGCCTACCACCCTACCTACCCACATACATACCTACCAACCTACCCCCCCACCTACCTGTCCATGTACTTGTCTACCTACCAACCAACCTCTCTACTTACCTAATCACCTACACCTCCCTATTCTTTCCTACCTACCTGCCTACATACCTCCTCCTCCTGCCTACCCTACCTACCTTCCAACATACCTACCTACATACCTACCAACCAACCCCCAACCTGCCTACCTATGTACCTGTCTACCTACCTACCTAAATACCTACCTCCCTATCCTCCCCTACCTACCAACATACCTACCTCCCCACCCTCCAACCTGCCTACCTACATACCTGTCTACCTACAAACCAACCTCTCTACCTACCTACCAACCCCTCACCTACCTGCATACCTACCTACCTACCTGTCTACCTCCCAACATACCTACTTACATTCCTGCCACCCCACCTACCTACCCCGCTAAGTCCAGCAGCTCTGCTGCTGTATTAGGTGCCAAGAGAGGGACAGCATCTTCTTTCATAGTTCAAACATTATGTGATCTTACTGTGCTCACCCCAAACCACCTGCATTCTGCCTACTGAATGTAACCATGGTCCATCATCTACCTCCCTAAATGCCCCACGCTCTGGCCTGTCGCTAGGAGACGGCCAAACAGTACAAGTGTGTTTTCTTGTGTTTGTTTACTTTTGCCCTCCTGCTGCTGTTCCCTCCTGTCCTTTTCATTTAGCAGGAAATTAGGAGCTTTGAAGAGCAGCAGAATGTCATAAAACCAAGTGCCCTATAAACAGACGCAGTTTAGAGGATTACTCTGCGGCTCGGCTGTTAAGCTGCTGTTGATGTGGGATCGGAAGCATGCGAAGCGCGTGTGCTGTGTGTGTGCAGAGCTGCGTGCTGTGCAATGCGTGTGAGAGGAGTGTGTAAAGTGGGTGAGGAGGGTTGCTAAGCATGTGTGCATGTATGTGGGTATGTCACAGGTTAAGAATGTCATGGCTCCTGTTTAAGGTCAGACCACCGTTAAGAATGTCATGGCTCACCGTGTTGTGTTTTAAGAAGTCAGCTACCACCGACTCATACAGCACATATATCGGGTGATGTACCGGTCACAGGGGTTATGAGGGGCGCTCGAGTCGAGTCAGTACTGCATATACGCTGATGTACCAAAGTTATGGGATAACAGGGCGTATATTGAATATGAAGGGGAGTTACCTCAGGGGACGGCTTGGGAACGGCCACACCGGCCGCTCCCATATTCCATGGAAACCAAAGAATGCTGCACTGACCTGCGGGATGTGTGTGTAGGGCCGCTGCGTTGAATGTGAACAGTTATAGCCGGACCCCGCTGGTCATGATCTGTAAGCTCCCATGGGCGGCCACTGTGCTGTTGACTGTGGATGGTAATGCTTTCTATGATGTATTCCCAGTACACGTGACACTGTGGACTGAGGAATTTTAAATGCCCCCACAACTTCGGAAGTGGAACGTCCAATCTGTCTGGCACCTGCCATCATGCCTTGTTTAAACTCTGAGAATTGAACTCTGGCCAGTGTTTAACCTCACTCATCTATACAGGTGTAGGAGCTCCCAAGCCATCATCCTCTGAGGTAATGGAACTTATGATTAGCAGCTAAGCTAGCTAAATATTAAAACAAGTTGACTCTTCTAGCCTGCCCTTATGAAACGATAATATATGGCAATGTATTTGAAAATATAGTGCAATATATTAAATAATACAATGTCATATATGGGAAACAAGTGCATATATTTTGCATATATTTATATAGTGATAAATATATTACAATATATTGTATAATACATAAGGAATTGCAGCTTTTCATATATTGTATGTATGGTAGTATAATATATATTTACTTATATATTGTAATATATTTCATTTTATATGTAATAGACATCATATGTATTTCTCCATGCGTTTGCATATGATAATATATATAGTTTTATATATGTGAGAATATTTTCATACATACATGTGGCAATATACAGTATGTATATATTACATACACATACGGAGAAATACAAATATATTTATCACTATATAAATATATGCAAAATATATGCACTTGTTTCCCATATATGACATTATATTATTTAATATATTGCACTATATTTTCCAATACATTGCCATATATTATCGTTTCATAAGGCTGCAGTGTGATTGATTTAGATTTAGTTGAGCTTCAGACGATCAGACCTGATCAATGCGGAACCACACGTAATTCCCAACAGTTCAGTCACTTTTGTATATGTACTATGTAAACTCTATGGGGTGCTTCCCTTGGTACGCTACACCAATTCACTCTGCGGTTGGTCATTTTACCAGATTTTGTGACCGAGGTAAAGCAAAGTAAAACTTACTGCATCATCTCTCAGTGTACCGACCAGCCACTTCATTAGTACACCCCCTTTTATCGACACCCACTATCTATTTTATCAGCTCCACTGTCCATGTAGCAGCACTTTAGAGTGCTACAGTTACAGACCAGCTCAATTTGAACATTGCTAGCTCAATTTCACATTCTCTGCTGTTTCTGTCGGTTCATAAAAGTGCACTTCAAAATTTATATCAAGTAAAATTATCGTAAAGCTAGGTGATACAGTCTATAGGACAAATTCACAGCAGCACAACATCTTGAACTCATCCTGGGAGTCATTCAACCAAATTACTGAACACAGTCTTCCTAGAGTAATACCTTTAGGATAGTTAATATTTCATATAATCGTTCATTTGGGGTTTAATCCAGAAATATTCACCGTATAAAGATGTTTATCCACATGCAGAGTCAAAAACAAGAACTAGCATTCTCACATAAGTGCCTGTTCCACCTGTTCAAGAAAGACAGCATGAATTATTATAATTACTGGTATTTAAGGACTTTTCTGGTCATTTTGTGTCACTCTTAAGCATCTAACTAGGCTAACTAGCTAGCTTGCTAACTTGCCATTTAGCTTATTGGCTACGGTGAACCAGTATACTGCTCTACTCCTCACACACACTCACGTAAATGTCTACATTTACACAGAACTGTGTGGGGAATCAAACACAGCTTTTATTTTTCTCTGTCGAGTGTTAATGTAAGCAGAAGCACTCATTCTGTGACTGCTAGCATAAACGCTAATAGCGTTAGCGCCTCATAGCTGGTCTCCTGATGTAGTAATGGTTCCTAAATGGTTTTTCTAGGAATCATTTTTAAAACATATGGCTCAGCACATCATCACTCCGTCCTAATTTACACTGGAGTTTATTGGTGTATTAGCTTCAGCTGCTAATATTAGCGAACACTTTGGTGCTAATACAGCAGCAGCTTTAGAAGGCTCGAAAACAGGAAAAACGTCAGTCCATTAAATACACTGGTATTTTTAACAGTAAAGCCTCCAGTACAATGTTTAATCTCTTATGTTTGATTTTTTTGTGAATTGTAACATAAATTGAGCTGCTTTTGTTCTAACAGCGTGCAAGTTCTCCACCCGGAAGTGTCCTGAAGCCATTTGTTTACAAATGATGAATTTGTTTGTAGTGAGTAGTTTGATTGCTGTATGGTAATTTTAGGAATGTTTAATCATTTGCTAATGTTTCAGCCATGTGTTACTCGTGTTAAAGGAATTTCTCACTATACTCAGATAATTTGACTTTAAATATGTTTCTTAAAAGTATGATGCAGGTCCACCGGAAGGAAATTCAGCTTGCTTAAATCAGTTAGTATGTGAAAATGCCTGAAAATAAATTAAAAATGAGTTTACAACCATCTTGAATTAATAATTTTAAGATACATCAACTAGATATAAGAGTGTTTTTGCAGAGTGTCCAGAGTGTCCAGTAGGGACTAATGGATTATCTGCAATTGCTGTATTTAAACCTATAGAGTAAAGGGTTTAACAGGTGTTCTGGGAGTGATTCCAGATCCATCTGATGGTTTCCTAAAAGGATCTACAGAAAAACTAATGCTTTCTAACGGCAGCCATTGTCTTGCTCCACAGACAGACTCAGAAGATCTTTTGTCCCTCAGGCCATAAGACTGCTCAACTCCTCTCAGTTCAGCAGATGAAAAACTCTGTGACACTCTTTCATTCCGGTAACTCCAACAGACACACCCCCATCTCTATTTTCATACTCTATCTGTATCACTCTATCTTGTGCTTCTCTTGTTACTTCTGTGTACTTTGTATATCTACTACTGGATGTCTGAATTGCCCTCTGGAATCCATCAAGTATCTATCCATCTATCTATCTATCTATCTATCTATCTATCTATCTATCGAGCCGATTTCCATTAGCGTTTTGCTTGCAATGGTGGCTTGAGGACAGACATTTTGGTAGATTGTCATTTTCAATTAAGTAGATTATGACTGAAGATTAAGATGACAAAATCCATTCCAAAAGTTGAATCAGATTTGCTATTGTAAATGAATTTATGAAATTTGTGCTGTGGCATCAGCATAGAGTAAGAAGATGCAGGAAGCTGAGCACTTCAGACAAAAGCTGGCATGTCATCAGTAGCCACACTTTAACAGGAAGGTAGCAACAAACACTGGACCACTACTATCACTACCCAGCTAAACACAGGCCACGTCTATAACTAAGGTCACAGGCCATGTCTATAAGCCAGCAGTGCATCAATTTTCAGGTTTCTCTTCCCAGCCCACTCCAGAAGGCCAAGGTTTTCCAGTCCATCAGCATGGGGAATAATGCGGTATTCCACGGAAGGCCATGGAATTATTCAGTCTCATCTTATGTAAGCGACTGTGTTTATCAGCCATCTGTCTACAGCAGTAAACGGACTCCTTCTGAGTTTGCTCCCTGTAGAAACAACTTTCATGGACGGCTTCTCAGCCCCTGCCGCTAAATGCTTCCTGATCTTCCTTTATATTAATGACCTCACACCCTCCCAGATGACCGCTGAGCAGGAAATGCAATAATTGGCATCTGGTAAACATGAAGTAAGATTTTATTTGATGCTGTTAGCTTTTCCATTCAGGCTTAAAACACTTATGACTGCAGCAGAAAAATGGGTTCCCCTCATCCCTTCTGTCACTGGCGTCCAGATCCATCAGCTTATCCTAGTAACGCGTGGCTGCAGCAAAACATCAGTAGGCAGGGATCACTGGCCTTCACCATAGTCACATCTGGAGCTTCTACCACTAAGCACACCAATCCAAAGCTGATAATAATCCGACTCTTTCGACTCAGACAGCCATGACACAACCTGTCTCAGAGTTGCAGTCATTTGGCAGAGCGTCCAGAAACGAATGTCCTGTCCAATGCTAGAGGGACTGACTCAAAGCAAACTCCAAATCATATCAGGTCTGGAGCAGATGCAGTCGAATGGGGGTCAACGTAAGCTGTACCATTTGTTGGTCCACTACTGTGCAAACTCTGCCTTCCACTACTCATGATGAGGCAAGTTGAAGAAGGTGGTTTGGAGCGTCTTCAGACATTTAGAGTCGAGGCCTGGATACTCTAACACCATGATGGACGTTTTTAGGAAGAGCCCCCAAACATCTGGCTGTGTTTTAGCCTTCAGGTTCAGTGGTCCAAGCCAACAAGCTGCCACTGATATCTTAAACCTCCAAGGACCCCATCATGCAACACAACTGGAGCCACCGCTGACTGATGGGAAGATTAGTAGGAGGTAAAGCTTAAATCTCTTCCTAAAAACACAAAAGCTAGTTATGAAACCACACCAGACGATAGACAGGAAACCACCAACAACACACTGGATGGCTAAGCTTTAGCTACAGCAAGCACTTCTGATTTCCTAGAGACTCTCCAAGTTGAGATTTTTAACGAACCACACATTGAACTGAAAGGCTGAAGTGGGTTTTGTTTGGTAGGGGTGGGGAACCGTGTGCCAAAGTCCAGCACAATTTGTTTTTCCGTACCTGTAGAGGTTCCTAATGGTGTCCTGTGACAATCCATCCCATGTAGCTTGAATATCCTCACACAGTTCCTGCAGATGGTGTGGTAGGGGTGGAGGTGAAGGGACATCAGGCCTTCTGGACGTGTGACAACAAACCGTTCATCTTGGTGCTGACCACGGTGCCTCCACACGCGGATTCGTTGGGCGTCTCCACCAAGACTAAAGCGGGACTCGTCACTGAAGATGACCCGCTGCCATTCTTAGTCACTCAATGACAGTCTGGCATGACAGCAGTGCAGTGTTTGCCGATGTTGAGGTGGTGTTAAGGGTAGTCATTGTAATGGTCTGAAAGCAGTGGTGCTGGCACCACTGTTCGCAGTCATGGCTGGTGGGTCACTCTGCCATCTATCCGGTCTCTCTCTCTCCGTGGTTTGTATGCTCCCATACTCTTCATGTCGATGGTGCGTGCCACCTTATACCCACTATTGCCAACAGCATGCTATGGTAATATGAGCACAACCAGTATGGCGTGAAATACGTCAATAAGACCATCCTGCTCCTCGGAGCCCTACGACGCGACCCCTCTCCAACACTTCCAGACGCTCAAATTGCTTTCAAATGCTATGTAGCTCGCAAAGGGGCTACCAACACAACAGCACGAGTCAGAATGGAAAGCACGCACTACAGGACAACCTCACGTAGTCAGTCAGGTACAGTTTACGTCACATGCGTTATGTGTTGAATCAATTCTGCCCACCAAGTTTCGTTCCTGTTGGTTGTTTCCCTCTGGGTGTAGCTATTATTCAATGACGACTGTACATTTCAAAACTTTGGCAACACCATCCAAAAAAAGTCATGACACTTTATCACTGTGTTACATCACCTTTTCTTTTAACACTTACTTAATAATTCTATGGGGCCCTGTGATGGGCTGGGATGGGTGGATGGGCTGGGATTGGTGTTTCCAGCCTTCGGCCCAATGAATGCTGGGATAGGCTCCAGCTACAACCGCCCCCAACCCAGGAGAGTAAGCAGTGCAGATGAAGAGTAAGTGATGAAGTCTGATGGGTCTGAAGTCACCAGCCAATCCTGTTTTGAATTTATTGCCATTGATCTGATATACTAGTCTGAAGCTGCTCGATCATTCGTGACCTATTAGTGGCAAAGAAAAGCTCCTTCTGGGTAAGAGTAAGAAATCTCAAAAGGAACCAAGTTTTAACAGGGGAACCCTGTAACAATTCACAGTTATATGCAGTATATGAGTAGAGAATAATTGATGACTGTTGAAGTCCCATGAGGGAAAGAATGAGAAACAGACCTGAAAGAAGTGAAACCAGGGACCTCTGTACGGAGTCTATCTCAGTAAGAACCTAGAAGATCCATTACTGTGGTTAGAAGCCTACTTTGATGGTCTACTAGGAAGAATAAGAGACGTGCTGGGTCAACGCCATGCAGGCGAAGCTTAGCATAGAAGCTCCATGGTAGGTAATCACAGGCAAGCATTGGGATAGGCACCCACATCATCATGCCCCACATGTTTTCAATGGGAGACAGCAGGCATGCAAATCCAGCAGCCGCACTGATTACGCAGCCCTGTTATTGTAACAGGGGGAATGTGGCTCGGCATTGACGTCTTTAAATAAACATGGAAGTCCCTGAAAAAGACGTCATCCAGAAGGCAGCACGTGTTGCTCTACGATGTGTATACACCAGCCATACCATGGCAGACCCAAACTTGGGTTTAGGGTTGGGTTAATATCATGGTCCGGTTTAGGGTTGAGTTGTAGATAAGCTCGGGTTTAGGGTTTAGTTGTAGATAAGCTCGGGTTTAGGGTTGAGCTGAAGATATGCTGGGGTTTAGGGTTGAGTTAACATTATGGTCAGGTTTAAGGTTGAGTTGTAGATAAGCTCGGGGTTGGGTTGAAGTTATGGTCGGGTTTAGGGTTGAGTTGAAGATAAGCCTGGGTTTAGGGTTGGGTTGAAGTTATGGTCGGGTTTAGGGTTGAGTTGAAGATAAGCTGGGGTTTAGGGTTGGGTTAACATTATGGTCAGGTTTAGGGTTTGGTTGACGTTAGGGTCAGGTTTAAGGTTGAGTTGAAGATAAACTCGGGTTTAGGGTTGGGTTGAAGTTAGGTTTGGGGTTGAGTTGAAAATAAGATTAGGTTTAGAGTTGAAGATAAGATCAAGTTTAGGGTTGGCTTAATGGTCTGGTTTACGGTTGCAATGAAGTTAGGGTCGGGTTTAGTGTTAAGTTGAAGATATGCTCAGGTTTAGGGTTGGGTTGAAGATCAAGTTTAGGGTTGGGTTAATATTCGGGTCGGGTTTACGGTTGGGTTGAAGTTAGGGTCGCGTTTAGGGTTGAGTTGAAGGTAAGCTTGGGTTTAATGTTGAGTTGAATATAAGCTCAGGTTTAGGGTTGAGTTGATAAGCTCAGGTTTAGGGTTGGGTTAATGTTAGGGTATAGTTTAGCGTTAGGTTGAAGTTAGGATCGGGTTTAACGTGGAGTTGAAAATAAGCTCACGTTTAGGGTTGAGTTGATAAGCTCAGGTTTGGGGTTGGGTTAATGTGAGGGTATAGTTTAGGGTTGAGTTGAAAATAAGATCAGGGTTAGGGTTGGGTTGAAGATCAAATTTAGGGTTGGGTTAATATTCGGGTTTACGGTTGGGTTGAAGTTAGGGTTGTGTTTAGGGTTGAGTTGAAGGTAAGCTTGGGTTTAATGTTGAGTTGAAAATAAGCTCAGGTTTAGGGTTGAGTTGATAAGCTCAGGTTTAGGGTTGAGTTGATAAGCTCAGGTTTAGGATTGAGTTGATAAGCTCAGGTTTAGGGTTAAGTTGATAAGCTCAGGTTTAGGGTTGAGTTGATAAGCTCAGGTTTAGGATTGAGTTGATAAGCTCAGGTTTAGGATTGAGTTGATAAGATCAGGTTTAGGGTTGAGTTGATAAGCTCAGGTTTAGGGTTAAGTTGATAAGCTCAGGTTTAGGATGGAGTTGATAAGCTCAGGTTTAGGATTGAGTTGATAAGATCAGGTTTAGGATTGAGTTGATAAGATCAGGTTTAGGGTTGATATGATAAGCTCAGGTTTAGGGTTGGGTTAATATTAGGGTATAGTTTAGGGTTGGGTTGAAGTTAAACTCCAATATAAAATTCGTATTAAATTCACTCTTGTTTTTAAACTGAATCTGTTATTGGCATATAGGCTAGTAGAGTTTCTTAGGGATAGCAGCAGTAGCACCTACTGGCTGTTTGTCAACATGACTCTCTAGAGTCTCTGAAACGTGGCTATGATATATCATCTAAATATAACATCATTTTATTTGCCAAGATATCAGTTTTGCAGAGCATCTTTATATTCATATATCATTACTTTGTAGGAAAAAAAAGTCATCTTGAAAAAATAGACCAGTTTCTGTCATACATGTATAACTTATATTGCGAACCAATCGATCTGGGGCATCAGCTGATCCACAAAATAGACCAATACTACGTGTATTAGAGGGACTTCTCGCTTTCTCCCATTTACTTGCAGGCTAAGTCCAAATGCTGATGTACAGATTTTCAAAATCCCCTCTGGCCATATCGCATTAGCTGAGTTTAGCTTCTCCTGGGTCATGAGTCAAACTGAGTGTTATTATGATTATACTGATGATGATTAAGGGAGGGCTTGGGTTACAGACTGCAGTCATGATTTCCCAACGTTCACTTAGAGTTAGACTTTTCACTTTAGTTTTTTTATGTCCATGTACTGTGTGGTACTCTTTACACTTTTAACCCTTACAAGTCAGGAGTTATTAGCACGCTGTACTGTTTAAATGTAGTTTAGTGATTATACTGTATATTAAATGACATTGAGTTACATAATGCATTTACAGTACATTCAGTATACAGCACTGTGCACAAGTCAGAGACCACCCTTCATTTGTTTCCTTTCCAGTCAAAATGCCCAATAAGTATGAGAAATTCTTCGTTCAGTATCAGGAAAAAGCCAGAACACGTGTATTGTGTACTGACCAGAAAAAATTGAATAGAAATTTGCACAGATGCCTCGAAAAGTAAATACAACATCAGATCTATCAGAGTTTACTGCCCAATTTTTGCCTTCATTACAGCTTTCACACTGCACAAAATGATAAAATGATCTAGTTCAAATACATATTTACATACATTTATTTCCACATATTTTTATATATATTTTAAATGACTGAAGATAATTAACTTACATCAGTCTCAAAATGAAAATTTTAAGATATTACCAATTAGATATAAGATCATTTTACTCTGCAAGATATCATTTTCAAAAATCTGTGGTTTGGATCCAGTTAGCAAAAAAAGTTTGTATTGCTTTACAGACTATCCATCCATCTTTCTACACTGTTGTTGGGCAAATCTGCTTTAAGCTCCTGTGCACCAGGGAGATGGAATTCACTACAGGAGTCTCTAAAGCTGAGTGATTGCTGATGTCACTCAATTACTCTGAACTTTCCTTTACACAGCCTGTAACTGGTTTTACTGAGTTTATCATAGTCTTTATGGTGGACTGAAGTTAAGGTTGGGTTTGGGGTTGGGTTAAAGTTAGGGTTGGGTTTAGGGTTAGGTAGAATCTAGGGTTAGAGTTGGGTTGAAGTTAGGGTTGGGTTTAGATTTGCGTTGGTGTTAGGGTTGGGTTGAAGTTAGAGTGGAGTTGAAGATAGGGCTGGGTTCAGGGTTGGGTTAACGTTTGTGTCGGGTTTAGGGTTGTGTTGAAGAAAGTTGGATTTGGAGTTGGGTTCACATTAGTGTTGGGTTGAGATTAGGTTTGTGTTGAATTGAAGTTAGGGTTGGGTTTAGGGTTGGGTTAAAGATAAGGTCGGGGTTTAGGATTTGGTTGATGCTAGGGTCAGGTTTAGGGTTGAGCTGAAGTTAGGGTCAGGTTTAAGGTTGGGTTGAAGTTAGGGTCGGGTTTAGGGTTAGGTTGAAGGTAAGATCGGGTTTAGGGTTTGGTTAAAGTTGAGGTATGGTTTAGGGTTGGGTTAACATGATCAGATTTAGGATTTGGTTGATGCAAGGGCAGGTTTAGGGTTGGGTTGAAGATCAGGGTAGGGTTGGGTTAATGTTAGGATCAAATTCACTCTTGTTTTTAAACTGAATCTGTTATTGGCATATAGGCTAGTAGAGTTTCTCAGGGATAGCAGCAGTAGCACCTACTGACTGTTTGTCAGCTCACATGATTAGCATTCTCCTCCAAGCATGTTGAGGCTTCATCAGTTCTTCATATTTAAACCCGGTTTTTAGTTCTCATATTTCAGAGATACACTTTATGGCCAAATTTATATGGACACCCCTGCTAATTATTGGCTTGGTGGAGGTTTGGAGATTGGAGCTGCTAATTGGCGTTTGGGCCCCTTCGTTTCAGGTAAGAGGGATGTTAATGCTACGGCAAACAAAGACATTTTACACAATAACATGCTTCCAACTTAATAGCAGGTTTGGGACAAAACCTTTCCAGTTCCATCATGACCGAGTCACTCTCTGTACACAAAGCAAAGTTTATAAACACCTCCTTTGAAATAGCCCTGACCTTAACTTCACTAAACACCTTTTGAATGAACTGGGACGTTGTTTGCGAGCCAGGCCTTTTCATCCAACATCAGCGCCTGACCTCACAAATGCTTTTTTTACTAAATGAGCACAAATTCCCACAAACACACTCCAATAACACATTCCAATATCTGGATGAAAGTGTTCCCAGAGCAGCCTCAAAGTAGGTTAGGGGATTGGGGGTGGATAGTTCCATAACAATGTCCATGGTTTTAGGAATGGGATGTTCAACGAGCTCATATAGGTGTGATGGGTATGTGTCCACATACTTTTGTCCATAAAGGGCATGCTGTTCTGAATAATCCATTGAAAAAAAAATTATGGAAGAATGAATTAATAAATAAATGAATGATTCATCACCTGTCAATCTGAGGCTTTTTTCCATTTGTCTTTGCTTGTAGGAGTGTGTGATGTGGCCCATGAGTTCATGGTTGGAAAACACACAATGGCCGTTTACAGCCTGCACTGCAGTCATATGGCAGTGTGTTGTTATTGGCTTTCCGCTGTGGCATTTCACGAACACGCTGTTTATCAACAAATCCAAAGAATAAGAAGAATGAGACGCGATAAAGGGCTCTCTCAACAAACGCTAACCGCCGTCATGTGGAGTTTCTAATAAATAACGGTTCCCCTGACTGCTAATCTAAATTGTGCATGGGAGCAGCTTCAGAGAAATGGCTTTGCTTTGTTGATGTTGCATAACACCACGTCATCCTGACAGCACATGGACGGGAGCCCAACAAATTTCTTGCTGTACGGTTGAAACAACTGTGAATCATTAGAATAATTACCTGTGTGGGTGAGTGTGTGTGGGTATGTGTGGGTTACTGTTCATTGCTTACCTAACATGCACAACAACCCTGACAATTAAAGATGGTGGCTGTCCATGACTATTAGGGAAGAAACCTTCCGAAGCGTGAACCAAAAATATAAAAATTTAAAATTAGAAGGAAAAAGCGACATAATAATATTAACGCCAGCAGCATCTGAGCGTACACATTAACAAACGAATAGATGCACCCAGCGGGAACCATCCGACAGGAATGAAACTTGGTTGGTGGGTTTGACAAGGACAAGCCTTATCGCTGTACCTGACTGACCCAACAGCCACGATTGCTACGAGGACTACAAACACACAGACCCTTACAACGACTGCTCCTAACACCACTTCAATATCGGCAAAGGCTGCAATGGTGTCGTACCAGACTGTCATGGAGTGACTCAGAATGGCAGCGAGTCATCTTCAGTGATGAGTCACGCTTTTGTCTTGGTGTAGACGACCAACGAATCCGATTGTGAAGGCACCATGGTCAGCGCCAAGATGAGCAGTTTGTTGTCCCACATTCAGAGGGCTCCCCCTGCACCCCTACAACATAAAACTCCAAATCTCATCCAGGTGAGTCACTTTACCTGGAACTATGAACACACATCCTCTAGAAGGTAAATCCCACATTTCATCAAGTATGTAGTTGGATTCAGCATCTCTGTTTTTGCCGGACGATGAAAGAAATCAGAGTCAGGGGTCCATATGCACTGATAACTCCAGTCACTGTGCTAAAATCCATCTCTCCTGATCAGATTTCATAATCCAATTTCTAGGCCTTCAACCACTTTTAGAAACTGGGTTATGTTGTTTGCAAGACCATTTAAATAATCAGACTGCAGATAGATTCAATTCAGATTCCATTGAGCACACTTGCCTGGAGCGGTGGGTAGTCCTAACCACAGCAACCATGGAACAGGTGGGCTCATAGGGGGTTCATCAGTCATTATTGTCAATTCAGATAACTGAACGGGCGACCCTCCGGTGACAAGGCTGGTTCCCTAACCTCCAGTCCATGACTGCCCCATACAAGTGAATGGACTCATTGTTCTGCACTATTTGTATTCAGTTTGTATTGAACACTATCCGTGTTCAGTCTAATTCAGCAGGTATGTGTCATTTTGGACCTCATCCTCATGGGAGTTCCCGGATTATGTCAGGAATCTTTACATTTTAACTTCACAAGCACACATAGAGCCTGATGCTTAGGTCCCACCTGCAAAATCAGCATTACACTGATTAAGATAAGCTGATCGGACCAAAAATTACTCACCTTGTGTGTTTAAGGTGGTAGTAACTTCAGGCTCCTGCAGATGGCGCTGCACCAGGATGATGGGGCTATCAATACCTGCGGGGTGTGAGTGACGGGATCCATAGATTGGGAAGAGGTGCTACAGTGCAGGGAATGTCTCGTTCCATGTGTGGAAAACACTCCAAAGCTGATGTTCATGATTGGCTAAAAGGAGTGACTGCATGTGGGCGTGGCCAAAGACCATAGTGTGAAGGAAGTAGCTGAATCTGCAGGTGTATGGAAGCGTACACTCATACGGGTCTACCAGCAGTGGATAAAATCACAGTCTACAGGGAATTCTCCTTAGAATTGTGCCAGGGAAGGCATCCACCAAATCTGGACCACCTGCATAATTCTCTGAAGTAGGTGTGTCTGGACATTGATGTGGCCTACATCCAGAAACATGTCCAGTGCATGTCAAATCCAATCCCAGCTGTTATCAGTGCTCGTGGTGCTCTTTGTTTGGTGCTCTGTTTGAACACGCTCACAATTATCAGCTTCCTGTGGTCCGAAACACCCCCCAACACTGCAACATGTTCATCTGCACATTACATGCAGTTACACATTTCCACCAGAGAGGTCTCCAAATCCCACAAACTTTCATAGTGCAGCTGTAAGTGTCCACAGTGCACATTAGACAGATGAAGGAGTCCATCACATTAACCTGATTAATAATATTTTGTCGTCCAGCTTACGAACTCTTTACAATAAATTCAATGACGCCACATGTTTTGATCGTATCGGAGATTATGTACACAGGTGAATTCAGTGTGCTCAAACACAACTGTACTCAAGAGCATGCAAGCCTGCAGTGAAGCCCAGCCCTGCTGGCGAAGACGCAGCTACTATTCCAACTCGACTCGAGAACATGCAGTCCAGGACTCTACGACAGCCCAGTCTTAAAACAGAGAGGAGGGCTCATTTCTGTGGTTTCCCTATGCTGTCATCTGGTTTCCTGACAGTGGCATGGAGCCGACCCCACGACAGAGCTGAGCTATATAAGAGCGCACACACACACTCACACTCCCACACTCTGCATGCTCTCTGCAGGGCAGACATAAAGCCCTGCACACCTCAGCAGAAGACTCTGACTCGGGTAAGACTGAGAACTCCATACTCGCTAATCATCATCGCTAATAACGCTAACTGCAGTGATATGTGCCTTATGGTTTTCTCTTTGTTTGCCTATATGGGAAAAATGGTTGCTGCTGTCAGAACTAAACCTCCTTTCCAAGCAGTTTTAGGCTATTTCCATCGGTCCAGTCATCAGGGGACTTAATGCAAAGGGTGGCTTGAATTCTCAAATGATGGCTACATTGAAAAAATGGCCAAATAACAGCTTATATTTCCATTTTTTTTTACTTTTAAGCATCATTTGAACACAGCAGCTGTTCAAGACGGCTTAGGTTTGGTAAAAGGAGGTTTTGGTACCACTTCCTTTGAATCCTGGATTTATGATGCAATATAAATGCATGTATGAGGCATTTAGCATACATAGCTCTTTATAAAACTTGGCATAGGCTTGTTTAATGTCTCTTAGGTAGTTATAATGACATCCACGGGACTTAATAACGCAGGAGTATGCAGCTTTATACTGTCAGACCACATAACGCCTTATTACATCTACCCATAAGCACACTGTAGTTACTAATGCCGTTATGCAGCAGCTGCTGTTTACACTTCATGGTGAATGGACCAACAGAAATGGCCCCAAACTGCATGGAAAGATGTCTGGTTCCATTGAACTGAATGAACCTTTTGGCCTCTCATCTAGTTGCCTGTTGCATGCAGTGTTAATAATGCGCAGTATCGAAATTCTTATTCGTACAGTGGCTTTTATTTCCCAAACATAGAAATACATTGTCCTGTTGCACACTGCATCATCTTCATAACTCTGCTACTGATATCGTCGCATGTATCTCTCCATTTCTGTCGATTTTTACTTTCATGCAACGTTTGAACACAGCAACTGCCATTTACACTCTGTGAAGATTTCATGGTGAATGGACCAACAGAAATGGCTCCAAACTGCATGGAAAGATGTCTGGTTCCATTGACTTCCATTAAAATGAAATCCGGTTTTTGGCCTCTCCTGTAAAGTTACCATTTTGGAGATGCTAGTTTTTTCTTTGGGCAGCAACGATATGAAAATATACCCACGTCCAGTGACAAACTTTGGGTCTTATTAATAGACTTTATTTATTGATGACTTTTTGTATTAGCCTAATCATCATAAAGTATATTTCCATAGGAGGTTTTAATATGCAAACTGAATTTGGCAGCGAATAGAAAATGGGCAGCGAAATGTTTTTGGTTATGCATTTCAGTATTTCAGGAAGGCATGTATTTTTATATTTACTAAACCTTCAGTCCTGAAACACCATACGTATCTCCATATACAGGCTAATCCGTTTTTTAGCTCAACATTGTCTACCACTGAGAACAGCAACTAGCCTGAACACAGCGGAAGCGTTTCAGCAGTCCATACTGACCCATCTGCTTTTACTCACAGTGCTTGTGTAAAGTGACCACAGACAGTAACACACTTTGCGGTTTCAGTCCTGAATTAGTGCTCCTGCTCTGCACCTTTCGAATTAAAATTAGGACAGTATTGAGATGTAATGTGAGAATGAACTGGCGGCCCACCAGTGTGTGTGTGTGTATGTGTGCGTCTGGGACATATGGAATAAGCGTGTAGGCAGGTCTGCGTTTCTTTGTTGAATGTAGGAGCATTTTTATGTCCCCCTGATGCACGCTGATGACTCCTACAGATGTGATATCTGAGAGCTAATCCAAACAACTGTGCCCCAGTCCTTTAGCTGGTCCTGCCTTCTCCACTCCTGGCTCTCTTCCTAAAGCTGAACTAACAAAGCGACTAGCATGTTCGGGTAGTGATGCCATAGAACGGCCTCGCTAGTTTCCTTGAGTGACCTTTCAATGGACGGCCACTTTTGTAAGTGTTTCTATGTAACATTGAGGTCCTAGAGCAGTTCATCCGGTATCCTTAGTAAGGAACCCTGGATCTCAACAGAGTGTCCTTCAAAGGCTATATGAACAGTGTGCACTGTAAGGAAATGAGATCTTGGCAAACAGAAATACCTTATATCTAGTTGACGCATCTTCAAATACTCATTTTGGGCTAATGTAACGATGATTTAACTTCATTTCCTCAAGTTTTAAAGATGGAAACTCCTAATCCTTCACTATCCATGCACCAGTGTTAGGATTCGACATTGCCGTTGCTTGTCGTTTTGCATGTGACCCAAAGGACACGTTGATTTGAGCTGATTTAAGTAGCATTTTAGCAGCATTTAAATGGAACCGCATTTCAAACTACCTTCAGATGTGGTTTGGATCCAGTTATCGAAATTAAAAATGAATTTTTATTGGTTTTAGGTGATTTTAGTAAAGTGAATTCTGGCAGATCACTGATCTCGGTTCAACCACGTTTCTTAAAGCTAGCAAAACGATCTGCCCATATAGTGAGAAATCACGTAAACCAAGTCTAGAAAATAAGTTCTTCTTGTTTTAAATAAGCTAAATCAGTTAAATATCGTCGCTGTCCAATGAAAACCATGTATCTCCATTTTTGTCCATTTTTACTTTTATGCATCATTTGACCACAGCTGCTGCTGTTTACACTGTGTGAGAATCTCATGATAAATGGACCCACAGAAACAGCCCAAAAGTGTTTGGAAAGACGTCTGGTTCCATTGACTTCCATTCAAATGAAATGAGGTTTTTGGCCTCTCCTGTAAAGTTGCCATTTTGGAGATACTTGTTTTTCTTTGGACAGCGTCGATATGTTACATAAGTGATAGGTTGGACTCTTAAACGAGAAATGTAAGACCTATCGACTGGCAGTGCAGTGAGTAATAGCCACTAAAACAGCTTCTGTGCCATTCACGAGCGCTTCTGGCTTCCCTCTGACCTACAGGAGTTCTGGGGCCGGACTATAATTAGCGTGAAGAGAGCCGAAGGGTCATTACAGGAGGTCAAAGGTCGCTAGTCCAGAGCCAGAATGGGCTGCCCGCTGACATGGGTCTTTCTTCTCCTCTTCTGTGGAATTACTGACACCTTCACTCAAGGTTTGTTCCTCCCGCTCTGTCTTTTGCACTGCATTCGGAGAGAGAGGAGTTCTCTGCCTCCGAATCGCAGCCTTTGTGGCCGGGCCTGAGACACGTCCACGGTCATTCCTGGACCTTCTAACCCAGTCTCAGATTCACAGCTACTGCACAGTAGTGTAAACCTCCGAGCTCACGGTGATGTGGGCTCCTCAGTTACACATTCGACGGCTTAGGTTTTGTGATAGGAGGGTTTGGTACCACTTCTTATGAAGCCTGTATTTATAATGCAATATAAAGGCCTGTATGAGGCATATAGCATACATAGCACTTTATAACACTTGGCGTTGCTTCATAATGTCAGACCACGTAACGCCTTATAACATCTACCCATAAGCACACTGTAGTTACTAATGCCGTAATGCACCCCTCTATAGAGATGTATGCCAGGACTTCACAGGCTTTTGGGATATTATACGTTATAGAGCATTATAAGGGGTCTTAGTGGTGATACTGGACATACAGTGTCTAGGTCCGATTCATGTGCTGCTCTGCATTTGTTAAAAATTGAATAAGCCCATAGCTGACCCATAGTACAACATTCATGCTTACAATGCTCTTATGAACACACGTTATAAGGCATTATGAAGCTGACCTTATAAAGCTGTCATGCATGTAAGTAATTATAGAAGCTTATTAGGCATTATGTAGGCCATATAGGACCCTATGAATGCATTTAGAATGCATCAGGAATACAGGATTCATAGGTAGAGATATCATACATAGAATAATTCATTTGGGGTCTCTATTGACGCAGTTCACGCTCCTACTGTTGAGCCATCAGCGTCATCCAAGGGCCACACGAGAAAACCATTCTGGTGGAAATGGTGGCGTCGTGAAGCATTAAGTTTGGCAAGCCTATAGCTGTTTTTTAATCCAAGGTGATCCGTGTCTGGTAGCGAACTTCCTAATAGGATATTAACAGCTGCCTCGTGGTCACATGACCCCATGAAATTCCACTCATCCCACTCAAGCGAAGTCACTGGTAGACAAATAGCCTCATTGTCTTATTGCCCCACTTACATCCAGAGGCTGATTGGAAGTTATGCGTATAAGCCAGAGGCTGTGGAGCCACCTGTTGCAAATTGGCCACACTTCGGTGTCTGGGCCAGGTCCAGTAGCACGGGCTACCTCTGACCAACAACCAGCCCCAGAGGGGGAAGTCTGGGGAAGCATAAGGAACTAGGGAAAGGGTCCAGTCTAGGTCTAGCCTAGGTCTAGTTAGGAGTCTAATGGCAAACAGATGAGCAGGAACTTCGCAGCGCTGTTGTTTTGTAATCCCAACGCTGGAGTCATTTGTTAGGTTTTCAGCAACCTGAAACATACGGTTGGTAGATAGCATCCCCCCCCAAACCACATTATAAGCTAATTCCTACATAAACACGAGCGTGATTGCTTTATAATCAAAAGATAAATACGGTATGATGTTTATTGTTTGCTGAAAAAATGCTCTGGGGGCATTAATTATGTGCACATTGACCAGTGGTGCCATAAACAAAAACCACTCGGTGCATTTTCTAAGGAATTCTCTCAATAAATAATGAACGTTCCGTAAACCGAGGGGGTCTGTGTGTGTGTGTGGGGGGGTGGGGGCGTGCGAGACATTCTAGATGAAGTTGTTTGTTAATCTGGCCATTATGAGAACTTTATGACCTGAAAATGTTCAAAGGGAAGGTCAACTGCTTCTCTATAACGGCCTCGTTTCCCCACAGGAGCACGGAGAGCAAACACGGGAAGACCTGCGCACCATAAGCCAGCTGTGTTCTATAATGAAGGTGACCTTGTATTCCTGAAGACCAGCACAAAATCAAAACAGCGTTCACTCATTGTTAAAGGCGCACACTCACACTCACACACGCACACACACACACACACACGCACACTCACACACGCACAGAGACGCACACTCTCACACAGACACACTCAGACACACGCACAGACACACACTCGCACAGACACACATACAGACACCCGCACTCACATACACACTCGCACGCACACACATGCACACACACAAACGCATTTACGCATGCACACTCACAGGCGCATGCACGCACACACACCACACACACACACACGGCCACATAAATACACACAAACACACTCACACGCGCACGCACACACACTCACAGACACAAACACACACCCAAACGCACATGCGCATGCATACACCCAAACACACACACATCCACACACACGCATACACACACGCATCCACACACACACACTCGCACTCACACAAACACACTTACAAAAACATACACACACATGCACACTCACACGTACAGACACACACGCACAAACACACACACACACATGCACACTCACACGTACAGACACACACGCACAAACACACACGCACATGCACACGTACACTCACACACACTAGCACACTCACACACACACACTCACACGCAGACACACACGTACAGACACATGCACAAACACACCCACTCACACGCACACGCATCCACATACACACACATCCACACGCACGCGTCCACACACACACACATGCACGCATGCACACTCACACATACAGACTCACACACACTCACACACGCACTCACACACAAACACACGTACACACGTGCACACACACACACAAACGCACATTCGCATGCACACTCACACACGCACAGGCGCACGTATGCACACGCACAAAAACACACACACTTGTAATGTTCCATGTCCAGTCTGGTGTTTCAGTTTGTGATCTTTGTGGTCATATTTAATGTACTGACGTGTAGTCATTAAGTCTAACACCCGACCAAGACTACCTCTGATTCCAAAGTCCGTTATTCCAACCAAGGACATCCCGTTCCCTCTCTCCAGATAACTACGAGTGGACCACATGGTTCAACATCGATCACCCCGGAGGAAGGGGAGACTACGAGCAGCTGGAAGCCATCCGTTTCTATTTTCAAGCACGCGTGTGCGAATCCCCACAGGCCCTGGAAGCTCGTACCACCGACTGGGTCCCAGCCCGCAGGACTGGGGAGAGGGTACACGCTGACCCTGCCTTGGGATTCTGGTGCGTCAACGCGGAGCAGCCCGCAGGAAAGAACTGCTCCAATTACTCCGTCCGGTTCCTGTGCCCCAAAGGTAGCTTAGAACGTGTCGGTTTACGCATGACTATGATTTAGCATGTGATGCATCAGTTTCACCATATGGTTCATTCTGACGACTAAAAGACTAGACTGGACTGCTGCAAGCATTGAACTGGGTTCCTTCCAGGCCACAGCTCTGCAGAACTAAGCCCTGTGGTCTTCTTCAAAGTCCACATTTTAATCAGGCCTGAAACTGAGGTCTGAACCCGAATCCAGCCTGAGAGCTTAACGTCAAAACAGGACGTGCTGAACCACATCAAGGCTCTGGCCTCAGCTTCGGTCTTACAGCTTCCAGAATGAAGCTGTTCCTCAGTCTGTTCGTTTTACACTTAACTCTCCGCAGCCTCCTGCCTGAGGGGAGCGGGACAAAACCGAGTGTGCTGGGTGAGTGGGGTCCTTCATGATGCAGGTGGCCCTCTTCCTGCATCTGGAGGTGTAGATGTCCGTGGTGGTGGGGAGGCTGACTCCGACAGACCTCTGTGCAGCCTTCACCACCCTTTGCAGAGCTTTCCTGTCTGCAGCAGAGCAGCTTCCGTGCCACACGCTGATGCTGGAGCGTAGGACGCTCTCCACCACACATCTGTAGAAGGAGGTGAGGACAGAGCTCCCGATCCCAGCTCGCCTCAACCGCCTGAGGAAGTAGAGCCGTTGATGTGCATGGGGTCTTGGGAATTTTTGACCATTCTTCCAGAACCGCATTTGTGGAGTTTGACACTGATGTTGGACGAGAAGGCCTGGCTCCACTCTCTCCACTCTAATCTGCCACTCAACCGGACTTTAGACTTGGCACAGTGCAGTCAGACATGTACCGGTCTCCTGGCCACCACCAAGCCCAGACTCGTCCATCGGATTGCCAGGCGAAGAAGCGTGATTGGTCACTCCAGGGATGTGCTGTACACCACTGCTTTAGAAACTTGGTGATGGAAACCCATTCCATTAATTGTTCCTGAGCTAATCTGAAGGTCAGAAAATTGGTGACCTCTGCGCATCCGCTGACCCCGCTCTGTCTTTTTACCGAGATGCTGTCATTCCTAATCGCGTCCACTGTTGTAATCCCACTGACAGTGGACTGGAATATTTAGTAGGTAGCAAATTTCACAACTGGACCGCACAGGCGGCATCCTACCACGGTACCACACTGGAGTTCACTGAGCTCCTGACAGCGGCCCATTCTCTCACTGATGTCTGTAGAAGTCTGCGTGCCTAGGTGCTCGGTTTTATACACCTGTGACCATGGAAGTGACCGGAACACCCGTGTTCAATGACTCGGATGGGGGAGGGAATGCTTTTGGCAATAAAGTGCGTACCGAGTGACTGAGGATTAGCATTTTCCTTCATTTGGCCCCGAAGGAACCCAGTTTCACAACCCTGAAAGAAACGGCAGCAGCTCCAGTTTAAGTCAAATGCACCCAAAAGATTAACAAAGGAGGTTCTTGATAACGTTCTAGCCATCTTTAATCAGACTTGGTCTAGAACTTCTCGAAATGTCTGAGCATCATCAAAACACACTTTCTCTTGGTCCTCAGACAAGGAGCCAGAAACCCAAGGAGTATGGGGTCAGTGGTCAGATTGGAGCCCCTGCCCGGCACAGTGTGGTCAGGTAGCTGTTCAGGTGCGCTCCAGAACCTGCAAGACCCAATCCAGGCCGTGCCACGGCCCGACCATAGAGGGCAGGCAGTGCAAAGGACCCACATGTCCAGGTAACGTACATTTTATTATCAGACAGGCTAATCAGACTGCTCGGCTTTGTGGACTAGTGAACCAACCAACACCAGAACCACCGCCATGATATGATCAAGGCCTAATGAAGCTCGGCATGAAGCTAACTCCACTGACTCCTCTCTCTGCTGCTCCTGTAGGTTGTTATCTCCAGTGTGCTATGGGGAAAGCCAACGCAGAGTGCAACGCCTGTACGTGTCAGGACCACACCATCCTTGGGTCAGTTCGCAATTCTGGGAGTCTCCCAGCTCCTGCGGCAGCCATCCTCCTGTCTGACAAGACCCCCAAACTTCTTACACTAACCGACCACAACGGACACTTCCGCGTGCCAGGAATCTGCCCTGATGGCAACACCACACTGATGATCAAGATGCAGAACCACGCTCCTCTAAGAGTCATCGTGCCGCTAAGCTCCGAACACACCACCGTGCTTCACGTGAAGCTGGAGAGAGCAAGTAATACTCAGAAAAACGTTAACGCATTTACACAGAAGGCAACAGCCTGCTAGGTCATGGAAATTACAGACGAGTCACATTATTATGACCACTTTCTACTTTTGGTGGCAGCAGCACGTAACTCATTAAGGAAGTCATGTGTCGTGACCTGGCTTGGTGGGTATATTGGGTATGCAATAGGCATTGGGTATGAGTCCATCGTTGCCGATCACGTACACCCATACATGCTTATCGACAGATAGGACCTTCCAAACTTCCCCAGACTTGAACCCAATTGAGCATCTGTGGGACCACCTCGATCGTTGTGTTCGCTCTATGGGTCCTCCCCCAAGAGCAGCTGTGCGACGCACTGCATCCAGCATGGCTCCAGATACCTGTGACAACCTACTAGAACCTTACTGAGTCACCGAGCCTGTCTAGCTGCTATCCAGGCCTAACACCGTGCTTACTCTGGATATTGGATGATGGTCATAATAATGTGACTTGACTGTTTATTTCATTTTCCCAAAAAGTCTTTCCACTAAAATGCACATATTCTGACCTCTCATCTCCCCCAGAAAAGCTCTACGTACAGAAGAACCCAGAGTCCAAGGCCAGGAGAGAGGGCCAAACAGCCGCCTTCTGCTGCAAGATCGCTGGCTCACCTGAACCTGAGGAGTACCAGTGGTGAGCTGCAAACTCATAAGCATCTCAGAGATCTAGTCCTCAAACAGATACCATACTGATACAATCAGGTTCCTCACAGAGGCACAGCTCCGACCCAACACATTGCTCTTCATATATACCACATGCTGGGTAACGACATTTCTCCCCCTCAGGTTTCACAATGGAAGCCTGCTCGAGAAGAGTAGACACCACTATGACGAGACTCTGGTTCTGAGAAACCTACAGATGGACCAGGCTGGAGAGTACTACTGCAGAGCCAGCAATGAGAACGGAGCTGTTAAGTCAAAGCCAGCCATCCTCACGGTCATCAGTAAGCAAATACCTATACCCCATATATACAGACTGAGTTCTCCCCAGTGTAGCCATACGCCTCGTCTGTTTGATACGTAGCATACAGATACAGTTCAACAATTCTAGCAGTACGAGTCCATCAGTTTGACTGCATGCTTCAATAATCAGGACCCCTACAGAGCAGGTATGATGAGGGTGGTGGATCATTCTCAGCACAGCAGTGCTGCTGGAGTGTTTAAACACCGTGTCCACTCTAGACACTCCTACCTTGCTGGTCCACCTTGTAGACGTAAAGCAAGACTCCCGTGTTGTTGTAGTTAGCCATTCTCTTGTCCCATGTTTCTCAACCCTGGTCCTGAAGGTACCCAGCCCTGGACATTTCAGTGAGTCCCCTGCTTGAACACCCACACACCCTCTACAAGTCTGAAAGGGCTTCCTAACGAGCTGATAAGTTGAATCAGGTGTGTTGGGGGCGGGGTGTCACTGCAGTGCTGAGAATGATTCACCACCCACATAATACCTGCTCTGTGGTGGTCTTGACCACTGAAGCAGAGGGTGAAGGGGGCTAATACAGTATACAGTGAAACTGATGGACTACAGCCTGTAACTAGAACTACAGAGTGTCCTATATGGTCAGTGGAGCTGATGAAATGGACAGTGAGTGTAGAGATAAGGTTGTTTAATAAGGTGGCCAGTCGCTGTAAATACAGCAGTGCAATTGGTGGATCTTTTTATTTTTCACACTTCAACCTCTTTCCTTCTAAAGGTCAAGATGAACCATCATGTACCCCAACGCCTGAACCCCACATGATCCGTCTTCCTCACGACTGCTTCCAGAACCACACAAACTCCTTCTATTACGATGTAGGAAGGTGCCCGGTAGAAAAGTGCACTGGGAAACTAGACAATGGTATCCGCTGCAAAGATTCCATATCCTTCTGCTGTGGAGTGTCCAAGATGGAAGAGAGGCAGATAACGTGTCAGGGCTACCAGCTGCCCACAATGGTGGTCACACAGTGTGGCTGTAAAAAATGCGTGGATACAAAAGCTATAGTGCGAGGACGCGCTATTGCGGCAGACACCGGTGAGCCCATGAGATTCGGGCACATCTACATGGATGGTGCGAGGGTCAGTCGAACAGGATACAAGGGCACATTCTCCATCCAAGTCCCCTCCGGCACCGAAAGGCTAGTTCTCACTTTCGTAGACAATCTGCAGAAGTTTGTGAACACCACCAAAGTACTTTTGTTCAATTCCAAAGGCGGGGCTGTATACCATGAGGTCAGACTGCTGAGGAAGAAGCCTGCCGTTACCCTCCGCTCCACCGAAACCAACAAACTAGAGCTCGGAGAGGTCCATGGAGAAGAACCCATGGCTGAGATCGAAATTCCACCCAATTCTTTCTACAAAGACAACGGAGAGGTATTTGTAGGGGACGTGCAAGCCAGCATAACGTTCCTGGACCCGAGAGATGTGTCCACAGCAGCAGCTGCTCAGAGCGATCTCAACTTCGTCGGTGCCGATGGAGACACGCTGCCCTTGAGGACCTATGGCATGTTCTCAGTCGACTTCCGGGACAAGGAGAGCAGCGAATCGCTAAATGCCGGAGAAGTTAAAGTCCGTCTTGATGCAGCCCAAGTGAAGATGCCTGAACACTTGAACACAATGAAGTTGTGGTCCCTCAACCCCGAGACCGGTCTGTGGGAGGAAGAGGGACGATTCTATCTGGAGAAGAAGCGAAGGGGAAAGAGAGAAGAGAGGACCTTCCTTATTGGCAACATGGAAATCAGAGAAAGGAGGCTGTTCAATTTAGACGTGCCTGAAAACAGGAGGTGCTACGTTAAGGTCCGTGCCTTCCGCAGCGAGCGCTTTATGCCAAGTGAGCAAGTTGAGGGTGTCGTGATTTCCCTGATCAACATGGAGCCCACAGCTGGCTACTCAAGCAACCCTCGTGCATGGGGAAGGTTCGACAGCGTAATCACCGGCCCCAATGGCGCTTGTCTGCCAGCCTTCTGTGACGAACAGAGAGCGGACGCATATTCCGCTTACATCATGGCCAACCTCGGAGGCGAAGAGCTGGAGGCAGTTGCTTCGGCTCCGAAGTTGAACCCCAACAGCATTGGCGTCCCGCAGCCCTATCTGAACAAACTCAACTACAGGCGAACTGACCATGATGACCCCAGAATCAAGACGACAGCATTCAGCATCAACGTCGCAAAGCCCAGCCCGAACACAGCCGAGGAAGCAAACGGCCCGGTTTACCCATTCGAGAAGCTGAAGGAATGCGAGGAGGCTCCATTCAGTGCGCCTCACTTTCGCTTTTCAAGAGTCGAGGGAGATCGCTATGACTACAACACGGTTCCTTTCAATGAGGACGATCCTATGAGCTGGACAGAAGACTACCTGAGCTGGTGGCCAAAGCCAATGGAATACAGAGCTTGCTATATCAAAGTCAGAATCAACAGCGCTCATGAACTCAACGTCCGCTCTCGCAACATGGGAGGCACCCATCCAAGGACTGTTGGCCAGCTGTATGGGATCCGTGACATCCGCAGCATCCGCGACATGGACCAGTCATCTGTCTCGGCCGTCTGTTTAGAGTTCAAATGCAGCGGCATGCTCTACGACCAGGACCGGGTGGATCGCACACTTGTCAAGGTGATCCCTCAAGGCAGCTGCAAGCGTGACAACGTTAACAGCATGCTACAGGAATACTTGGTCAACCACCTTCCGCTGGCCGTCAACAACGACACCAACGAGTTCACCATGCTCGCGCCTCTAGACCCTCTTGGCCATAACTACGGCATCTACACCGTCACCGACCAAGATCCTCGGACAGCTAAAGAGATAGCACTTGGACGCTGCTTTGATGGGACCTCAGATGGAACCTCACGTGTGATGAAGAGCAACGAGGGTGTGGCTCTGACCTTCACCTGCGGGGACAAAGAAATCACTAGGCAGAGCGTGTTCCAGCAGCTTCAGAATTCACCCGGGCGAGCATCAGCAGGAAGCGCTGCTCGACCAAGCCGAGGCAGCAGAAGACAGAGGGGCGACTCTTCGGCAGCACTCCGCAACAGCCAGAGCAGGAGCACACGCAATCCCAGCAAACGTTCCCAAACTACGGGCTAAAGGTCAGAACAGCTAAAAGGCATAGCAAATGGAGATGAGCTGGCCACACTTCGGAAGAGCTATGCCCAATCAACGGACGGCCCGTCGTCTTTGGCCCACCTGAAAAGCGGATAAAGTAGATCTATGAAAGCTGATGCCACACAACTGGTGTCCTGTGAAACAAGACTGAGGGGTTAGGGCATAGCATGGAACATAGTACTGACTGACTCATCTCAGCCAAACCACGGTTAGCTTGCTAACCCTTTAATTCAGCTTCTTGGGACATCTCAGGAGAATTCCACAATGGTTGACCTCTCCATGGAGACTACAACCTAAGATAGAGGGGTCAGCAATTTTCAAGGTAACCAAAAACCACCTATTTGCCAAGGTGGCGAAAACCTAGACCACCAGTTTTTCAGAACCATCCCTGAACATCAGTTTTCAACTACTTTAACAGCTTTTATGATCATATACTTTCTATTTACTTGTACTGTGATGCATATTTACTACTTGAAACTGTAAATAATGGGATATTTATTTCATAGATAAACACAGGACTTCCGATCACATGCAAATGTCAAGTATCTTTGAGTCACCTGACGTAAAAAAATAAAATTCTACCAGTTGTGAATAACCCTTACAAAAACCAGGATCAAGAATTTCCTTTTGACCAATGATTTTTATTAAATTAGATCTTTAAAAACACTGCTGGAGTCTTGTCATTGATCTATCATTAACCAGTTTCTGTTATATATATCTTGTAAAGCAAATCTTTGCCAATGGTTAGAAAAAAAAGAAAACCTCAGATGTCAAATATTGTTTATGGTGAGCAGACATTTCATCTGTTCAGCCCGAGAGCTTGCTCCTTCTCTTACTTGATACAAGCTTGCAGAAGCCATAACAAAAAGACTGAGCCCCACATTCCTGCATTAGTAGTAATTGAAATCTACCAGCATGAGAGCAAAGTAAACTTTAAGTGAGCCATCCCCCCCACCAACAAAGAAAACCCAAATGGCATACTGTAAGACCTTCCACACACGAAGGTTGTTTCCAAGTAATTACTAAAACGTTGATAGCATTTCCAAGACAATGCTAATTTCCAAATGTACTTCGCTTTCGCTTTTCCGTCCCTTTTTAGTCAGTCAGTGCACCGCCGCTGCTCCTCCTGTAGTGTCCTACTGTAAAAGCTCTGACGTTTATAGACCGGTTCTCTTATAGAAAAACACATTTAATTGGATTGTATGCATTTGATCTTGCTAACGACTGGCCATCAAAGATGTAGATACCATACACTGTTCTGCAGATACATCCGCGAGAAGAGAAACAGCCCGACGTTCTGTCTAGACATTCTGTAGAACTGTTTTGCATAGAATATCACATTGGTTTCTATGTAAATGAAATTGCTCAGAAGTTAACGCCATCAGCCGTTTCAGTTCGACCAAAATGAACAAGGTTTTCTACAAGACGTTCTATAAGGCATTGCAATTTAGGCCAATCAGAGAAGACACTTGTGCAAAGATGTCTCGTGTCCTAAAGTCTTTGTTGGAGGCAGAGTTGTAAATACAAGGCAATCTGATACATTTTCCTTTCGTCACCGAGGGGCAATGTTGGTGATAGCAGCTTTGCTAAGAGTTGTTTTGACCACTGAAGCAAAAGTAAAGGGTTGACACAGTGTTCGGTTTACTCCGGGATGGCACTGAAATATGAAGGAGGGGGAGTTTTGCTGCTGCGTGTCTGAGGGGTAATTTGGGTACAGAGGAAAACTGGAAGGTCGGGATAGGGCAGGGGGATCGGGTTTAGCCTTCGTCACATGAAGTCCTCGTAATCATTGTACCCGCCGTCATTGTAGTCTCCGTAGTCACCGAAGTCATCTTTCAGTTTCGCTTTCAGTCCGCCTCCGGCGAGCACGGTTTTCTTTTTCTTCTTTGTGTTTTTGTTTTTCTCCTACAGAAAACATCAAGCGACAACATTAGCAATGACAAGCTTATCCTTTCCTGCAGGACAATTTGATAAATACCGGGGGTAAATAAAGCAGGGGTCCACAGATGTTAACACAAGGACAGCACAGCTCCAGGTTCTTAAACTAGTGGTTTCAATCTATAAACAACTGATCACGTGCACTCCTGCTAGGCTGGCCTGAATACCTCTGGCCCAGTGTAGATTGGACAAGACAACCCTGGCTATGAGTAAGCAAAAGGCAAATGTCTCCCCCTGCTGCAGGGATGAGGGATGACACGCATGCCTTTCACCTCTTCACTCCCAAAAAGAACCTATACCATCACTGGAGGAAGGAATAAGCTCAGGACTCACCTTCTCCTGCTTTTGTTTCTCAGTCAGAAGGACCGACAAGGAATTACTGATTCTCTTTAGGTCCTCTACTTCCACTGTAAAAAAAAATACAGCAATAAATGGACATCAGTGAAAAGGTACACACATATGAATCTAGATGATTTACTGTCTTAACAGTTACAAGCTAGAGATGCATACACAGAAAATAACATTTATCATAAAACAAACCACCATTAAACAAAGGCTCTGCATTTTACTGGCTATGAGAGAGACCTGCAGCATATCCATCTGAACTACAGCTGCTCAGAACAGTATCCGCTACTGAACAAAAGCGCAGGTGCTTGTAACCTGCCACTCACACTGTGCTATAGCGTGTAAACGGAAGGATGAAGGACACTCACGTGAAATACAAAGCTCCCGAAACAGCGACTCCAAAAAGCTGGAATAGTGCACCGACTTTTCAAACTGCGATATCTTGTCTTTCAGCAACTTCTCAAAAACTACGAAGTCCTCTTTAGTCGAGGGACACATGGCTTCGATTCCAGAGGCACTATTTGTAGTAACAGCTGTCTCAACACCTGCGAACAGAGGTACAGTAAATACAATGTAACATCTGTCACAGTGATGTATTCACCAAAAATAAATAAATAAATAAATAAAAAAGATTTTCACAAAAACAAAAGATAATCTGTAAACCTTGAAACAGGGTTTGTTTTATACATTACTCACAATATATCTAGAGAGGTTGGCACACGTGCCACAAGGTGCGTGAAAGAGAGGACGCCCCTGCCAGGTACGTGCAGATTTTGTAATGTGTGGTATGCATGATTTTCTCCGTAATCCATCAAACTGTTTTTAAGGGTCTGTCCAAAAAGGCAAAAGATGTAAGCCCAAGTCTGGTGCTGATCTAACCGTTGATAACAGTGTGCTATAGCTGTGTGATGCAGCAGCATGTGGAAGAGGGGAGTCCAGATACAGTAGGTATTTAATCACCCTTAATTGTCCTTTCAGAAACAAAAACCTTTTCTGCAAGCTAAAACATGTTTTTAATCAATAGCAACGAAAGACATGATAGGCCATGTTTACAAGGTTTGGGGGTTTTGTTAAATCAACAAGCAAACCAGTCTGTGCTCCTCTTCTGGACATTTGCAAATGTAAGCAAGCGCTCATTTGACAGCAGAATTCTTCAAGCCCCAAGAATCAAAACCAGACCCCATCTGGGATTTTAATTAACTTCAGTCTAACAGTAGTACCAGAGTACCATTTAGTCTAACCCCCAACAAGTTTTACAAAAACATGCAGAAATTATTCATAAATACACACAAATATCATTTTTAGGTTTATAAAATATATCATTGGGACAACAGAAACTGAGAAGAGGAAAGAACAGAGGGGGGGGGTCCACTGACACTCGCCTGTTAATGTGATATACGCACAAAGGTTCCGAAAAGGGTTTGTTTGAGCAATCCTATTGAGGAACTACTTCTGGCTTCCTTAAAGGCCAAATATCAAATCATGCAAAAGTTTGTACCCCCCTGGCCTAAATGACTGCTGCAGAAAGTGAGAGACACAGAACACTGGTTAAGGGACCAATGCTTTTCATATACAGGGGTTGGACAATGAAACTGAAACACCTGGTTTTAGACCACAATCATTTATTAGTATGGTGTAGGGCCTCCTTTTGCGGCCAGTTGGTCAGTTGGTCTTGGGAATGACATATACTGCGTCCTGCACAGTGGTCAGAGGGAGTTTAAGCCATTCTTCTTGCAGGATAGTGGCCAGGTCACTACGTGATGCTGGTGGAGGTTCGTCCTTCTTGGTGGTATGCTGACATTACCCTGGGTACCGTGGCTCTTCATACATCAAGACTTGCTGTCTTGGTCACAGATGCGCCAGCAAGACGTGCACCAACAGTTTGTCCTCTTTTGAACTCTGGTATGTCACCCATAATGTTGTGTGCATTGCAGTATTTTGAGCAGAACTGTGCTCTTACCTGCTAACTGAACCTTCACACTCTGCTCTTACTGGTGCAATGTGCAGTTAATGAAGATTGGCCACCAGGCTGGTCCAATTTAGCCATGAGACCTCCCACACTAAAGTGACAGGTGTTTCAGTTTCATTGTCCAACCCCTGTATTTCAAAAAAAACTCTCCTTTTGGTAAATGAGAAATGTCAGTGTGAAGAAAGTCTAAAGAACCTCCACATAAGTCTTCACACCATTAGAGCTGTATGTCTGAGCCAAGCACCACAGAACACCACTTATTAGCAAGCACAGGTCATGTGTACTGCACTGACATACTGTTCATGGATAAGCTCTTACCAAAAGCTTCACGTGCTAGCGCCATGTCGGACTCCTCCTGTAGCTTCTGCAGGCGCAGTTTCTCTGCTGCCATCTCCTCAGGGGTGAGCTCCACATCGGCCTCCTGTAACTATTCAAACATTTAAATCAAAACCACTGAATACGTTTCAAGAGGTCCACCGGAGAGCTGCATCATTATAGATTTTCGAATAATAGTAAAAACGCTCTACTGGACAGTTCATCTTTAAAAGATGATGGCATCGTGTTCAGTGCTAACATGGGTTTTTTTTTAAAGAACCTTGGGAGTTGGAGAAAAGTTCTTAATCAGCATCTAGAAACTGCCCAAACCAGACTTTAACGCAGGTCCTGGAGGCACCCCACCCTGCACATTTTTGTGGACCTCCCAGTTCAACACATCCCCAGCAACTCTGAAAAGGCTTGTTAATAAGCTGATGAGCTGAATCAGCAGGAAAAGCACCCAAAGGTGCAGGGGTGGGTGACTACAGTTCAGTCCTGGCCTATAAAGACTTCCAATGGAAATCCACAACAAATAGAAGACATTGGATTGGAAAAGACAGCCACCTATAAAGCGGCACAGCTCACCCTGTCCCTGAGCTCCTCTTGTTTCTTTCTCTCCTCAATTTCTCTCTCTTTGAGTTTAGCACTCAGTTTTTTCTTCTCTGGAACTTTCACCTCTGCAAGAGACAGAAACAAATCTGTGTTGGGAGGCGATTCGACAATTCAGCCGTCATACGACATTAACAATCAAAACATTTCAACGGCGTGCAAGTTCCCTGGTCAACTCTGCAATCAAGCATCAAAGACAGTGTGGGAAATTAGAGCAAGCTTCCAATAAGAATTGGCTAGACCACATGTGGGGGGAACTTGGGAGCAACATTACGTAACTCCAACTCTAAAGGTTTTCATAAACACTAAGGGGTTCTTCATTTACTTGAATGGGTTGCCCATAACTTTACAATTTAGTGAAAACCAGCACCTGTTTTCTTCTCCTCCTCCACCACCACCTTCTGCTCTTCTTCCTCCTCGTCATCCCAGTTATCCTGCATAAACAAAAGAGCACTCAAGATAATGCAACTGAATTTCATAACCAAAAAAAACAAAAAAAAACCACAACATAATATTCAGGCAAGCTGTAACAACTGCCCTTTCTTGGTTTTACAATGGCTAGAATAACACTGAACATCACAATCAAGACAGACGAACCGTTTACATCTCTCCCATGTAAACTGTAAACTATGGATTATTTCTTATCTGCTGCACATTCATTAAAAACACCTCAACTTTTACATCCTCTGTCAATTTCCTATTCATGGACTTAACTAGATATGTGGACACTGATGTCCAGGCGTTTCTTTATCCAGACAAGCTTCCCCCGACTTGATTCTTTAATGAGAGGACATGTGGACACTGCTGCTCTGATAATGCAGTAGCCCAGTTAGACAATGGGCAGTGACTGGCTTCCAGCTAACCTCTAAACAGCTGTGATCCCACCCAAGACTACTAACCACACAGCTGCTTCTGGTCAAGACGTCACAGTGTCTAACCTTGTAACCTCTGACTTGGAGATCAATGATCAGGAACCCGGCACACAATAATAATAGTAATAATAAATGTTTTATTTATAGAGCACATTTCATACCGTTGGCTGCTCAAAGTTCATCAGTAACAGGGGGGGGAATACTAATAGTACCCTATACACATGTACACACACAAACACCCACACACACTTAAATACCATGTTAACGTAGTTTTAATTAAACACCGAGTTGTTTGTTTATGTATTTATGTATTTATATATATATATATATATATATATATATATATATATATATATATATATATATAATATATATATATATATATATATATATATATATATATGTGTGTGTGTGTTTACGTGTTTCTTGAGCTTGAGCGACTTAACAGAAGCTGGTATTTAGTTCCAGTTTGGAAGCACAATAACTGAATAACCATGTCCTTTGTAGGATACTGGCTGCCATGCAACTTCACTAGGAAAAAAAAGTACGAGTTTAAGCATACTTGCAAAAAAACTATGACTAAAATGCAAACCCTATAACCCATCAATTTGGGGTTGCTGGCTAGCTAACTCAGCATTTGCTCAGTGTCCACTAATATTAGTAATCAGATGAGAAATGAAAGCTATACTGTGTTCCTTATACTACAACCGACATGAGGGAGTTCACTAGCATACAAGTAGGTGGTGCGTTTAACTATGGGCGGCTACTTTACCGTTATCTGGCGTTTGGCGGAGACACTTACCAGCCTTGTTTATTGTGTGCTCTGTTAGGCTAATTATTATGATATGTGGCAGCTTCGTTATTCAACATGAGCTGTATGTCACAGTTCTACAACATGGACCTCACTTAAGTGTTGATCCACATCGCAACCCAGCAGGTACTACTAACCAGACTACTAGATACCACCACTTTCAAATGCAAGCTAGGTCTATTACTGCTCATGTGAAACATAGATGTGCATCTGTGTTGCAGTGTGAACAGCAAAAAATGGTATCGGGTCATTTTCGGCGAAGTTTATGCTGGTATCGGAACTGGAAAAGCTGGATCGGTGCATCCCTTGCTGCAATGTGATGCTCTAAGCAGCTAGATCGGACGTTTAAGTCATCCAACTCAAAATCTGTCAAATTTGAACTGTATTGTTGATGTACAAAAATTATTTTTATTAATTAATAAAATTAGTCACTCATTTTTAGCACTTGCTCAGTGGTTAAAGAAACCGGAGGAGGCAATCACGAGAGAACGAGGCTAAAGACGTTTAAAGAAACTGGCGACCGAAGAACAAGCAGCCATGGCTGAATAACGGGCCCTCACTGCTGTGGGGCAGGCAAAGATGAAACTGAACTCTCCAGAAGCATCTGTTGGCAGTCATCATTGTTTAGCTCTGAGTGAGCCTGCCACGCATTTACACACCTGGGTCTGTTTACGATCTTGTAGGACACAGATCACCTTTACAAAGACACTGAACAATCTGACAGGACAAGCTGCTTCGGGCTTGCTGTGCAGACGTAACCCAAGATTATGATGAAGTTGGGCACTTGCATCATTTCATTTCCAAGGGTGATAGCGTGGGGCCTACTGTGGGAATCTCTTCAAGTCAACACAAGCTGAAAGCAGTCACTCATGACCCGTGTATAAGGCCTTTCTGGATCAAAGCTTGGGACCCCTTTTCAGGGTACATGTGTACTGCGTGACGGGCCCCACAGCCAGCCTTTTCCAGAAATGCGCTCGGGAAAACAGATCTGTTCCTTCCTAACAAAAACTAGGCGACTCCCATGCAGGGTGAAATGAAAACGTGTCATAGGAGAGGGTTCTAGATCACTAAAGATCCAGCGGGTGTCAAAAGTTGAGCATGACTCAGTTCAGTCATACGACACCGCCACGGTGACGGCCAATAATACGCCACCAGCTGTTGTAAGCCGGTTTCAGGTTTGAGATAATGATAATACGGACTTATTTGTGTTAGATCGACTAAATTAGACTTTTAGTCGATTCCTACGGATGTGACACACACCACATGGTAAAAATCTCAGAGTGAAAAGCTCCATCTGGCGCTCAAGGCCCTGCTAGGAAACTGTCAGCATGGTTTCCTAGTAGGCTATGCTAGCTAGCCAGCCAGCTAAACCATGTTAACTGCTCCTGCGTACATTTACATTAGACAGTGTCACAACAACAAATACGAAAACAGACACGAGGACATTACGGTAGTTACATGGCTATGAGATACACGTAGTAACTCCGGATCACTCAGCTAGCTACTATGCTAGCTTTAGCTAACGCGCCTTCTCCGTGGCCCGTCATTTAGCTAACTCCCACTGTTCAATTCGGCTTAATATGGAGGCAAAGTGGTCCGTTTGACAAACCACCACACTTATAAACCCTGGGTGTGGACACTAGTTAATCACAGTTCGACTTCCCTGAACATAAAAGCTAGCTAGCTAGCTGCATAGCTTCACTCTCACTACACTTCCAGCTAACTGTCCGACTTTCATACTCAGCTATAAGGCTAGCTAAAGCGTCCCTCTCAGTAAGTTGGTCACGTTAGCCTGAAAGCTAACCTGTAGCTACAACGCCAGAAACCGGAGCGAACATCTATTCCAGCTAACTAGTTGACAGATGCAAAGTGCCGGCCGAAACCTTACAGGCTAGCAGTAAAGGCTAACTGCCTTCTAGCACTACATATGCTAGCGTTCCTGCTAACTGATATAGCTTTCAAACACCGATACATCAGCGTTACGCTAGCAAGTCAAAATATTTCAGGCAGAAGTGAAGTAAGAGCTAGGCTATGTAGCTAAACTAACTTTTACAATACCAGAGAAAGAAGCAGACAGCTATTCCAGCTACCGTTAACTAGATGACAGAAGCTAAATGCCGGGCAAAACCTCACTACTTATCTCTGTAAGCTAGCTGAACTTGCGGTCTGGCCGTGTTTTCTAGTATTGCAAATGTTAGCTGTCGAGCTAACGGAGTAAGCTCTCTGATACCGAGACATTAGCATTATGCTAGCCAGTTAGAAGTTGATCAGATAGAAGTGCAGTCTGAGAGCTATGTAGCTAAGCTAACTTTTACTATACCAGAAATAGGAAGACCGCTAATAGAAGCTAAATACCGGCTAACATTGTTGGCTGGCTGGCTGGCTAGCTAGCTAGCTGAGTGGGTAATAACACATGAAAGCCTCCGGCAGCGTGTATACTGCTACCGAGAGCCGCCACCCCCGGTTAACGTGAGGCACACAGATGCCTCAAGCTGACTCCCTGATCCGAGTTGGACATTAACTTGCCTTCACGTCGTCTTCCTCGTCCTCGCCTTCCCATTTATCCTGGAGCACCGCCGCCGTCTTGATCGGCTCATCTGGCTCGAAGTTATCCG
The DNA here is from genome assembly GCA_024036415.1 of Prochilodus magdalenae. Taxonomy (NCBI): domain Eukaryota; kingdom Metazoa; phylum Chordata; class Actinopteri; order Characiformes; family Prochilodontidae; genus Prochilodus; species Prochilodus magdalenae. The sequence continues at coordinate 48,712 of JAMWET010007708.1, forward strand.
CGTCTACCGACACACACACAGAACACACACGTTGGGTCCGGGCGTGTAATGAAGAACAGCCCGTAAAGTGCTGGGTAACGAGTTCTGAATGTGTGGATCTTACCCCAAGAGTCGGAGTCCGCCATCTTGTGCGCGTGCGGGTTTGTCAGACTTCTGCACGAACTCAGCTGATAAAAAGCATGTGCGCGCGCGGAGCCGCGAGGCGCTCTCAGTGAACTGAAGCCGTCGGGACCCGCGAGAACACGAGTACGTTCAAGACAGTAACGGATCGCGCGCCCCCGTGTGGAGCTCAGACCGCAAGCCGGAAGTGAAAAGGGCTCCCGGGGGGCTCTGTTTGAACACAGGGGGGCGCTTATTCATTTGCTTAAACTGCTGATTTATATGGAAGACCGTTTCCCCCACCTAAAGAAAAACAGGCCATACAGTATCTCATAATTTATTATCCCATTATTTTAACGTACTATCTCATATTTATGACTTACTGTCTCATAATTATAACCTACTCTTATTTTTATGACTTACTATTTTATATGTATGTCTTAGCATCTCTATTATGACTTTCTCATAATTAGGAGTAACTATCTCATACTTATGACTTACTATCTCATAATTATGACTTACTCTCATATTTATGACTTACTATCTCATATTTGTCTTAGCATCTCATAATTATGATTTACTAGTTTATAATTATGACTTTCTCATAATTATTACTTGCTATCTCATAATTATAATTTACTTTCATAAATATGACTTACTATCTCATATTTGTCTTAGCACCTTATTATTATGACTTACTATCTCATAATTATGACTTTCTTATGATTATGACTTACTATCTCACGATTATATCTTACTCTCATTGTTATGACAAACTATCTCATATTTATGTCTTAGCACTTCATAATTATGACTCTCTCATAATTATAAATTACAATTTCATAAATATGGCATACTATACCAATGATAAGTATTTCATAATTATGACTTACTATCTCATAATTATAACTTACTCTCATAAATATGACTTATTATTTCATAATTATGACTTTCTGATAATTATGACATACTATCCCAGAATATTTATGACTTGTTATGCCTGTTTTCTTTAAGTGGCAGAAATGGGCTTCCATAGATTTATACCTTTCTTGGGGCGATAAGAAGTTACCACCTGACTTCTCTCACCTATAGTTCTTAGGTTTCCCACCAGTATTTCCAAACCACAGAGCATCATTACTTCATGAATATACCGTGAGTTTTATTTAAAATGGCATACGCCATATGCCAGTGTATTAAATCTATATTGCAGTAGTATGTAATTCTAAATCTGTAGTATACTGAAGATCCCCGGATGGTGTTCTACTCCAGGCAGAGTTTCTAGTATACAGGTGGAGCTATCTTCATGGTGTACTGCATCCCATCATGCACCCGGCCTCACCAGCTCTAAGCCTGCTTCAGCCAGAGAAAATGGCAGTGGGTAACGCTGGGGAGCAAAACACAGCCCACTCCGAGTATAAATGTGGGTGGAGTGGTTGTAGTGGGGTGTGTGTTCATCAGAATGAGCCTCAGAAAGTTAAATATACAGGTCTGAAGATTAATAAAAGATAAACTCACTTTAGAGGATCAGTTTTAGAGTGAAATAGCTGAGAGGAGCTAACAGCTAGGCTAACCGTATTTTAGATGAACTGAGCAGCGTTAGCAGCAGCTAGCTCTAAACAGTGGATACAGTAATAACAGCTCTGAGGTAAATGTGGGTGCAGTGATTGTAGTGGGGTGTGTGTTTCCATCAGAACGAGCCTCAGAAAGTTAAATATACAGGTCTGAAGATTAATAAAAGATGAACTCACTTTAGAGGATCAGTTTTAGAGTAAAATAGCCGAGGGGAGCTAACCGCTAGGCTAACCATAGTCCAGGTAAATTAAGCAGCGTTAGCAGCAGCTAGCTCTAAACAGTGGATACAGTAATAACAGCTCTGAGGTAAATGTGAGGTAACTGGTCATGTGACTGTATTAGTATACAACACTGTAGGTCAGAACTTGTTACTCTACATACTAGTACATAGCATACTACTGTAGCATTCAATGTACAGTATAGTAGTGTACCATTTCAGATGCAGCCTTTTTTGGTTACTGATATGATCAATATTTATTGAGCTACACATACAGAAGTCTGTGTCTCAGTATAGCGTCGGGCCGCCGTGTTTGCTAACCCAACATGCCAAACATCTCGCTATAGAGTTGCAGAGGTTTCTAATGGTGTCCTGTGAAAATCCATCCCATGCAGCTTCACTAGTCTCACACAGTTCCTGCAGATGGTGCGGTAGGGGTGGAGGTGGAGTGACACCAGGCCTTCTGGACGTCTCCACACACGGATTCGATGGGCGTCTCCACCAAGATAAAAGCGGGACTCGTCACTGAAGATGACCCGCTGCCATTCTGAGTCACTCCATGACAGTCTGGTACGACACCACTGCAGTCTTTGGTGACGGTGACGTGGTGTTAAGGACAGTCGTAGTAACGGCCTGAATGCATGTAGTCCTGTGTCCTGTAGCCGTCTGCGAACAGGATGACAGGCATCACTGGCCAGTGAATGTCTGCAACCATGGCTGTTGGGTCAGCCAGGTACAGTGAGGGTCCTTGCATTCACATGTCTCATGATGTCAAACCTACACACCAAGTTTCATTCCTGTGGGTTGATTCCTTCTGGGTGCAGCAATTCTTTTAGTGGTAAGTGTATTTTGTCTTTGTGCTGCTTTCTATCACTGTTTTATGTTTTGATATGGTATTAGGTTTGTAGATTTTTACAGTTATACATGTTCTAACTGGCCAACTAGTTCAACACTCAATTTAACATCCTTCAGTTTTCATTCATTGCTATTATCACACTGACCATGACACTGTAAAGAGCTTCCAAACTTTATTTGACTGGACATAAATCACCTACATTGTTTACACACAGGCTTAAGACTGCAGGTTCCATTTTAATATATATACATATACAGCTCTGGAAATAAATAAGAGCCCACTCCAGTGTCTTCCTAAATCAGCATCTCCACATATACAGCAGGTTCTCAGTGAGGAACAGAAGGTTGGGTTCTAGCTTTACTAGCAGATACAGTGAGCGTCTGGTTCATAAGAACAAGGTCCAGCAGCAAACACACAGGACAACACAGCTACAGACTGGCAGAGGGCCAAACCCACTCTCTACTGACCGTGATGAGTGCCACCTCATTCCAATGTCCCTTAACCACCGTAAGATGACCTCGAGTGACCTACAGAGAGACTGGCGAGCGGTGGCTGGGGTGAAACGCACAGCGAGCATGGTTCTAAAAACAGGCTTCTGGAGGTCATTAGTGATTTCCTAAATACACAGATCTAATACAATATCTGATCTGGAGTTTGGGAGACATGGTTCCAGTAGTGTAGAGAATAAAACAGAACTGAAAACCCAAAACCTGTACAACTACAGACACTGATCAGTTTCAGGTGGTCTCTTAAATTTTTCCAGAGCTGTATATACATTTTATATATATATATATATATATATATATATATATATATATATATATATATATATATATATATATATAAGAATGCAGGACTATATGGTTTTATAGTTCTGGGGTCAACAAAATTCCACAGCCGGAGTAGATAATTCGCTGTTTATAAAAAGCATCACACATTTAAGCATGAAGGCCCCTCAGTCTATGTACAATATTGCATTAACAATAATAAATTACATTGTTGGGTTATTCCTTTCATACTTCTATGATTCGTCCTTCTAGGGAAACCTTCAAATCCCTTCTACTTGTGTCTTTTTACAGAGACCAGAAGACACCGCAGCAATAACAGAACTCAAATTTAAATAAACTGTACCACCATTAACAAAGTCATCAAATGCCATCTTATAGACAGATGGAATTAATAAAATTAAATGTGAACATACCCTGATACACCTGAATAAATATCAGAAACTTAATAAACTTAATAAATAAATAAATAAATAAATAAATAAAACTGCTGATCAGGCATTTATAGTAATTGGATTTAGTAAATAAACCCCCTGAGATCCATCCATTTCAGTGATCAGCTTAAGGTGCCATTATGAAAACAGATTCTGAATATTGCACTTTGATCAGCAACGTCCCATAAGTGTCATAAGACTCTTCAAAAGATCTGGAGATGCAGTCGATCATAGAGGGCCATAGAAGAGGAACACCAGCATCAGCACCAGCACACTGCAGAGATGGCAGAAGGGACAGACCTTCGCCGCCACTCCAAATGATCGTCCTGTTGATGAACGTAGATTACATGAGTAAATGAATGAAGTTATTAACGATGGCACTGTATGAGTAAACCAAGCTTTAATCCTACATGCTACGACCATGCTAAAAATCATAACAACAATGACGTGATGATCAAAAATCACAGTGAAATTTCCCATATGTTGTCCATTAAGGTGCATAAATTAAAAAAAATAATACAAAGAGTTCTGTGATGGATCAGTCAGGTCAGAGCTGAACTTTTCTTTTGTCAATTATAGCACTAAAAAAAACTTTACCAACTGTTTCTATGGCGACAGCTTCAGCTATATTACAGCTTTGAACATTTGGACGCCCATAAAATGAATTTACTGCAGAAATGATAAGGAGTGGTAATGTTACCGACTGATTTTCAGACGGTGATCTAACTGTTGACCATGTAGCCATAAGGGGCAGTTATACAGTGTTAGCTCCTGCTCTAAAATCCAGGGGTGTGGCTAAAATAAGGCTCCGCCTATTGACTAAAACTCTTTGGTAGTGACAGCTTTGTAAACAAGTTAATTTTTACTTTACTATGAATCTTATGATGTAAAGTGAGTTTAGAATATACGTAATACTTCTTATATATTACATATATTCTAAACTCATTTACAAAGAACGTAAAAAAATCTTTAAAAAGGTGAAAAAATTTAAATAAGCATTTTTACCGTTTTGTTTTTACAAAAGAATTGTCGGGGTTGAAGTTTGGGATGAATGACCAATAAAAGAAAGTAGCAGAAAAAATTATTTGCTTGCTTATTAGCATCACTTTTAATGCATGGTGTTTAAAAATCATAAAACAGAGTCTACAGATATCTAAGAGGTAAATATATTGTTGTTTTTAATAAATTATTTTTACACACTTTGAACTAATTCATTAGGAAGGTCCATATATAGTACGGTCGCTGTCAATAAATCAATAAATGCACATTAAGAATTATTGTGAAAGAATACACAATAAATTCTTTTTTTTTTTTTTTACTTTTAAGTCATTCTGTATTATCACTTTGAACTATTTGCTATTAACGGCCCATATTTGAAATAATAGCAAAAATAAATATGAAAATTATGAGAGGTACAAGAATTTTAAAGAAATTTTTAAGAAAGCTGGTCCATCCTCCTGTATATATATATATATATATATATATACAGTAGGATGAACCAGCTTTCTTAACCCACAGTGGAGCTGATAGAACAAGGTTTATTACTAAGCAGGTTTGGAGCGATTCTATTGGTCGGTCCCTCATGAATATTCACTAACCTGAAAGGAGAACTAGAGCTTTTACACTGTGCAGAAAAAGAGATCAAAGTTTTTACACCACTAAATATATATTAGAGGTGGAGATATGGAGGAGTATCATACTGTGTACATCAGGAGTAGAGGTGGTGTATCAGGATATGGACTGGCTCAGACTCATCAGGTGGAGCTGTTCAGTGTACCACTGTAGAGTCTTTAAGACCACCAACTACAGGTGGGTCTAAACTGACTGGTAGTGTGTATAAAGTGATACCTCTGAAATCTACAGGCTTGTCTTCCAGGGGGTTGAGCACCATAGATAACGCTGTCTCCTGTACTGAACTCAGTGCTGAACGTTGGGCTGCGGTGACGGCTGCAGCCTGCTCGTAGGAAAACATGCTGATCTGGGTCTGGTTAAAAACGACCTGAAGACAGAGACAGCAAGATGAAGAGAAAAACATCTGAACTGAGTTTCAACAGCACTCCGAGCACTGTTTCCAGTGTGGCTGTGTCCAAATCTACACCCTGTTCTCTACACACTGCGTGATTTGTGAGTCTGGCATTTGGTAGTGGCCTCTGAAAACATCCAGTGCACTCTCACAATCCCATAAACCATGCACTCTAGTGGACCCGGGAGCTGCATGTGAGTAAAGTCACGTGTCGAGTGACGAGCAAACGAAGGTAATGCTGCAGTATGGCGCTGCTTACTTTGCCTTCCTTCACTTTTTCTTTAGTGCTCCTGATTTTCCAGGGTGGGGAATGGCGATCAGGGCATCGTTTCAAACATCATTTGAGTCACTCACCACAAACTTTTTGGCTGGAATGAGAGACATGGCAAGGGGGGTGATTCCCTCGATCTGCTCCTTCACCAGGGCAGACATGGCCATATCTGGAATGCCAGCTATGAAAAAGAGACAAAAAATGTAAAAAATTTATATTATATATAATATATATAATATATTATATATTATATATATAATATATATATATATATATAAATATATATACATTTGGTCAATGGCTTTAAATTCTAAGGCACATGACCTATGCAATCCGGAAAGAAGGCCCGTACCAGCAAACGCTCCAATCTCAATGAAGACCTCTGGGCCCCATGCGCTGATTGATCCAAACGCCAGACTGTGGCTGAGCAGCATGATCATGGCCTGCAGCTGGTCCTCAGAGCAGGATAGGTTCAGGCGCCCCAGCCACAGCGCTGCCTTACTGCCAGAACACAAAGCAACAGCATTTAGACAGAGTCCTTGGTCCACAGTGCTTCAGAGAAGATCCTGAAGATGCTATTAAGGAACCACTGTTCTCTGGCTATGTCCTCACAACCTGCTGCGACAAATGAAAGACATGCAATAGATACTGTTTTGCATCAAATACATTCATTCATGGCCAATCTGGCAACCTACTTCCCATATTTATCCTATAGTGTGTGAGAAGGACATTAACCTGAACCCAGGCGTTCACAGCAGGGAATAAACGACCACAATCTCACCTAAACTCCACCGGATTCAGGCTGCGGACAACGCTGGCATCGATCCCACAAATGATGTGTCCCAATGCGACGAAGGAGCTGGACGGCAGTTGGCTGGGGGTTTGTTTGGTGGAGTTTATCACAGCAGAGAACAACACTCCCATCTGTGACACAGAACAACCATCACAGGTTTCACCAACACATCAGCACAGACTTCGTACCAGCAGTGGTGGACGAAGTACACAACCCTTGTACCTGAGTTAAAAGAGATCACCACGGTAACCTACTCCTCCAGTGTCAGTGTCAGTTCCTCCCTTTAGTCCTCCACTGGAGTAACAGTACTAAAGTATGTACCTTCAGATGTACTTATGAATGGAGAGTAACAGTACTAAAGTATGTACCTTCAGATGTACTTAAGTATGGAGAGTACCAGTACTAAAGTATGTGCCTTTAGATGTACTTAAGTATGGAGAGTAACAGTACTAAAGTATTTACCTTCAGATGTACTTAAGTATGGAGAGTAACAGTACTAAAGTATTTACCTTCAGATGTACTTAAGTATGGAGAGTACCAGTACTAAAGTATGTACCTTCAGATGTACTTAAGTATGGAGAGTAATAGTACTAAAGTATGTACCTTCAGATGTACTGAAGTATGGAGAGTAACAGTACTAAAGTATGTACCTTCAGATGTACTGAAGTATGGAGAGTAACAGGAGCATGGTTTATTACGGCTCTAATGTTCTATTATCATTTCTGGAACAGGACTCTTCATCAGCTCAGTGTAGGTGAAGAGACTCTAGAGTCCACCAGTCTTTAATAGAAGCTCATCCATCATTCCTGTATGTTTAGGGATATTAGATCCATTCCTCTCCAATAAAGGATGAAAGTAATAAAGGCAAAGTGTGGACTAAATAAACTCACCCCCCAAAATCATATAGTCACCTGGTGTGTTTAAGGTGGTAGTAAAGTCAGGCTCCTGCAGATGGCGCTGCTGTATGAGGATGATGGAGCTATAAATACCTGCGGGGTGTGAGTGACGGGATCCACAGATTGGGAAGAGGTGCTACAGTGCAGGGAATGTCTCGTTCCATGTGTGGAAAATGGCTCCAGAGCAGATGTTAATGATTGGCTAAAAGGAGGGACTGCATGTGGGCGTGGCCAAAGACCATAGTGTGAAGGAAGTAGCTGAATCTGCAGGTGTATGGAAGCGTACGGTCATACGGGTCTACCAGCAGTGGGGAAAATCCCAGTCTACAGGGAATTCTCCTCGGAATTGTGCCAGGGAGAACATCCACCACATCTGGACCAACTGACCAACTCTCTGATGCAGGAGTGTCTGAACATTGATGGGGCCTACATCCAGAAACTTGTCCAGCCCAAGCCAAACCCAGCTACAGCTGTTATTGGTGCTGGTGGTCGTATTAGACAGTGTTGGCTACATTTCAGTCACAAGTCCTCTGTATTTATTACACTCCACTGTCTGCACTGTGTAGTTGTGTTGCACCATGGTCCTGGAGGAACACTCCTGTGTTTCACTGTGTACTTGTATATCGCTGGAGCTCAAATGGCAGTAAAGCCTCTTGAACTTGATGCCAAAACCCAAATAGCTTGCTTAATCAATATAGATGTAAAGGTGCAGACTCTGAATGGAGAACACATTTCTGAAACCACCTGTACCTGTAGCACCAGTGAAGCCTGTGTTTATCACTCTGATAGCTTAGTTCAAACCTAGTTACCTGCTTCTTAGTCCAGGTATTGACAGCTCCGAGAGGTGACAGAGCGCGCATATCAGAGAGTTTGAGCAAGGCCAGCTCATCAGCTGTAAGCTGTGTGGCAATGTTACCCAGCTCAGCTGTAACATATGGACCGAAGGTGGAGACCGCCCCGTATACCTGCAAACAATAAAACCACACAGTGTGATCTGATTATTACATCCGACTATACAATCCGACTAACAACTTACAGCTCTGGAAATATTTCAGAGACCACCTGTAACTGATCAGTGTCTCTAGGTGTGCAGGTTCTGGGTTTGTGTTGGACCAGAATCCCTCAGTTCTGTTTGATTCTCTACACTACTGGAAGCATGTCTCCCAAACTCCAGATCAGATATTGTATTAGATCTGTGTATTTAGAAAATCACTAATGACCTCCAGAAGCCTGTTTTTAGAACCATGCTCGCTGTGCGTTTCACCCCAGCCACCGCTCGCCAGTCTCTCTGTAGGTCACCTGAGGTCATCTTACGGTGGGTAAGGGACACTGGAATGAGGTGGCGCTCATCACGGTCAGTAGAGAGTGGGTTTGGCCCTCTGCCAGTCTGTAGCTGTGTTGTCCTGTGTGTTGGCTGCTGGACCTTGTTCTTATGGACCAGACGCTCCCTGTATCTGCCAGTAAAGCTAGAACCTAACCTTCGGTTCCTCAGTGAGAACCTGCTGTACATGTGGAGACGCTGAGTTAAGAAGAGACTGGGGTGGACTCTGATTAATTTCCAGAGCTGTGTGAATATAGATTGAAGTGAGGCAGGTACTTCTTTGGTCTTGCGGAGCAGCAGCGATAGCTCGAAGGAGCTGAAGGAAGGATCCTGGCCGATGAGCTCCAGGCACCTTCTGAAAGACGTCGGGGACATTTCGGTCAGGCTGCTTATAGGCCAGGCAGACGGCTGGGTCAGATGCAGGCTCTCGCAGGTGGGAACTGAGGTGACAGCTGAAGGAGACATGGCAGGAGAATTAGCTAAGCTAGCTAAGCGGTGATATCCCTGGTTATTCATTGTTCTGAGGAAGACAATGATAGGTGGACATTAAGACCAGCTGTAAATGAAAGGCAGCCCGGAGCCACTGTGATTAGAATGACGTATATAATTCTATATATCGTACTTTACCAAGTAAGCACCCCACATACCTTAAAGCTATGATATTCTATATCAAGTTATTTTGGATCAACATGTTTAATAATGTTGTGCAGTTGTACAATAGGCAGGTTATGGTTTTATTCTTTCTCGGGTTGTTATTGACGGGCTATTTGTTTTGTAATTCAGTGTTGTTTAATGAATGAACTTGCTCAACACCTTTTTTGCCTAAAGAAAAACAAGTCTCCAAAATGGTAACTTTACAGGAGAGGCCAAAACCCCCATTTCATTTGAATGGAAGTCAATGGAACCAGACTTTTTACCATGCACATCTGGGCCATTTCTGTTAGTCCATTCATCATTAAATTTCCACACAGTGTAAACGGCAGCTGCTGTGTTCAAATGATGCATAAAAGTAAAAATTGACAAAAATAAATGGAGATAAATATTTTCATTGGACAGTGACAATATTTTCAATTACATCTGCAAATTTAAAAAAATGTGTACATTAAATTTCAAATTCAACTATTTTATTTATTTCATTACAGTTAATAAAATATACGTTGGACCAAATACCATTTTGTCTGGTAGGACCACCAGGAAGCCAGTTAAAGAGGTTAATAAAAGGTAAATAAATGAGCCCACCCGACAAAGATGGTGGGCACATAGTCTCCAGAATGGCAGCTTTACAGGAGAGGCCAAAACCTCCTTTAACTTCACTGTAATGGAACCCGACTTTTTTTTCTACACAGTTTTAGGCCATTTCTGTTGGTCCATTCATCATGAAATTCTCACACACTGTAAACACTGTAAACGGCAGCTGCTGTGTTCAAATGATCCATAAAGTAAAAATCAATGCCAATGGAGATACAAGGTCTTCACTGGACAGGGACATGGCATGTGCACCCACAGGCCACTTTATTAACCCCACTTACCATACAGGTGCAACTAACAATCCGTAGCCCACCTGTTTCTCTGCATTTATCAGCCAACTTTATCACTAGTGCTAATAATGCTAATAATGCTTTATTACTAGTGGTAATAATGCTAATAATGCTTTATCACTAGTGCTAATAATGCTTTATTACTAGTGTTAATAATGCTAATAATGCTTTATCACGTGCTAATAATGCTTTATCACTAGTGCTAATAATGCTTTATTACTAGTGTTAATAATGCTAATAATGCTTTATCACTAGTGCTAATAATGCTTTATCACTAGTGCTAATAATGCTTTATTACTAGTGTTAATAATGCTAATAATGCTTTATCACTAGTGCTAATAATGCTTTATCACTAGTGCTAATAATGCTTTATTACTAGTGTTAATAATGCTAATAATGCTTTATCACTAGTGCTAATAATGCTTTATTACTAGTGTTAATAATGCTAATAATGCTTTATCACTAGTGCTAATAATGCTTTATCACTAGTGCTAATAATGCTTTATTATTAGTGTTAATAATGCTAATAATGCTTTATCCCATGTGAGTGCATAATATTTGGGGGCTTTATCACTAGTGCACTGCTAATAATGCTTTATCTCACTAGTGGCTAAGTAATGCTTTATCACTAGTACCTAATGCGCTTTCACTAGTGCTACATTTTTCCGGTTTATTACTAGGGTCCAATCAATGAGTTATTTACTAGGTGTTAATGGTAGCGGGCAAGGGCTGCTTTATCACTAGTGCTAATAAAGCTTTAACTGAGTTGTGCTAATAATGCTTTACGTTTACTAGGTTAATAATGCTAATAATGCTTTAGTGGGAAACACCACTAGTGCTAATAGCTACTAGCATTTTATGCTTTAGTATCACGACAGTGCAAATATATGCAAGAAGGGTGTGCTTTATCACTACATGGGAATAATGCTTTATCACTAGTGCTGAGGAATAATGCTTTAGCACTAGTGTTAATAAGGAGCTAGAATGCTTTATCAGAGCCAACCTCTGCTAATCCCAATGCTTTACTGGCACTAGCCGCTTCCATAATAATGCTTTATCACTAGTGCACAACACACACATGCTACATAAAACTTAACCGGGCGTGTGAGGGCTAATAATACTAATTGCATAACTAGTGCTGAATAGTGTGGATGATTCCTGCTCATCTTCTCCACTTGCCCATGAGGGGGTCATAACTAGGACAGGGGGAGGCCTCTGAATGAATCATGCGCTACTGATTCATCCCTGAAGCAAAGGCCAGGTATGGAAGTGACAATCTCTAATAGAATGGACAGCAAGTATAGAAGCCTACACAGCACCACGCCATAACAGTACCATAATCATACGCCTGTTCCTCAGTTTATCCCACACCAGCACATTTTTGAATAGAATTGTTCCGGGTGCTCTGTTAAGGGCTTCCATGTTCAGACACGCAGTAACACTAGAGGCTGATAGGGACTTCACCCGAGACTTCACTCGTCACAGGGGTTTTATGGGAGTTGGTGATGCTGCAACTAGTACAGTTCACCACACTGAGTTGTGTGTTGTCACTTTCCTCCACAGTTTCTCTGTTATTCGCTCCGTGCTCTCCACTGTGCCTGCACTGCACCTGCCTTAAAGTGGGAACAACAGGTAACTGAATTTATATAGCTACTATTTTTTATCATGAATTTTTAATACGACGAATTTTACAAATATATGGCACAAGTACAGGGGTGGACAATGAAACTGAGGTCACCTGTCATTTTAACATGGGACACAGTAATGATGGACCAGCCTGGTGGCCATCTTCATTAACTGCACATTGCACCAGTAAGAGCAGGTTCAGGTTGCAGGTAAGAGCACACTGCTCAAGATAAGCATTATGGGACATACCAGAGTTCAAAAGAGGACAGCTGTTGGTGCACGTCTTGAGGAGCACAAGACAGCAGCTTTTGTGATGTATCAAGAGCCACACAGGGATGCCATACCACCTCTCCGCTCTCCCACTGCCGCTGACTGGCAAAACTATCCTGCAAGAAGAATGGCTCCAACTCCCGCTGACCACTGAGTCATCAGGTCCTCCCAACACATACACACCAAAGGACACACACCACACTAATAAATGATTGTGGTCTAAAACCAGTGTTTCAGTTTCATTGTCCAACCCCTGAGCTGTCAAAGGAATTCCCGTGTGCATGAAACTTGGTGTCAGAGTGACAGAGTGTGGAGGATTCCTTTTCCTTCATCTTCTCCACTTGCTCCTGACCCCGGGAGTCAGGTTGCGCCAGGACAGGGCGGAGGCCTCTGAATGAATCATGACCGCTATCTGATTCATCCCTGAAGCCAAAGGCCAGGTGAAAACGTGGTGCGGACGGTTATGGGTGTGACAATACACGGTGGCATAAAACATCGGGATCCAAAAGTTCTACGTCAGCTTTGCTCTTCCCAGCACGGGCACGCCATGAGTCAATAGATCATCCGATATCATACGCCTGTCCTCAGTTTATCCCACACCAGCACATTTTAATGAATGGAAGAATGGTGTTAGGTGGGTGCTCTCGTAGAGAGGTGGATACTTAGCTTCCATGAAAAGGCACGCAGGGAACACGTCGTGAAGGGGTTCCGGAGTCAGTTTAATGAACAAGGAGAGCACCGAGACTCGCTAAAGATATCGCTAAAACTGCAGTTTGATGAATTGCGACTCTGTAATGCGAAGTGATAATGGGATGGTGATGGTGCTGATAACTGCCTACCGGAGGAATCAGCTGGATGGTCTCTTTCGGCAGGAACAACAGGAACCTGTCCACTTGATTGAGGGTCGCTGCGGTCCATTTTTGGACTGGGCTTTAAGAGAGGAGGGAAGAAAGGTGTGATTGACAGATACAGTTTTTCCTCAGACGTGGAGACAAAGATCTATTCCTGATCATATACATGGAAACAGGCACCGCAGTGCAGAGGAACACAAAGCGCACCTACATGGTGAGTATAGAGTAGATACAAGGTACGTGTAGCCAGTGAAGGTGTCAGGGGGGGTATAGGCCCAATAAGCCAAATTTCAATAAAACATTTATAAAAATATTTTTATACACAGATTTCAACTACATATACGATTATTCAACTAACCAAGATATCATTTTCTGCAGTGCGTAAACCACTATGGTTTAAGATTCTTAATTATTAATTATTAAAATTATTAAAATTCTTATAAGATTATACTCTATGGTTTTCATATATACTGTATGTTTAGTATGTGATATGAACATACAGGTTCAGTAGAGCCATAACCTCCTTACCCAAACGTGCTGGGTTCCTGAAGCATCGAGGCCACAATGTCTCTTTTGCTACTACTGTAGCAGAAACCTCTCAGGAACTCCACACTGACCACCAAGAAGCTCCTGTCCAGCTGCAGGAACACTTCGTCCACCACGAACGTCGCCATCACACCCAGAGACCGAAACTCCTCCTCAGTGTAGGTGCCAGTGTGCATGCTCTGGAGGTTGAAAGGGCATTGTGGGTAATAAAGTACAAACAAACAAAACACTGCTGCCTCTTTGACCTGGGGTGGACAGTATGACAGTAAGGCTATCTCACAACACTTTCAGGTATTTTCAGGTTTTCAGTTACATATACTGTATAAAACACAACATCACCGTTTACTTCATCGACGAGATTAAATAGACAGAATACACCCACTGTGCTACCGTTACATACAGCCATCAAAACTCAATATACTGAATCCACTTCTAGAAAGAAAGAAAGAAAGAAAGAAAGAAAAACAGAAAGAAAGAAAGAAAGAATGGAAAAGAAAAAGGTAAAGTAAAAAAGAAAAAGGAAAAAAGAAAAAGGAAAAATAAAAAAGAAGGAAAAAAGGCAAAAGTAAAAAAGAAAAATGAAAAATAAAAAAGAAGAAAAAAAGAAAAAGAAAGGAAAAAGGCAAAAGTAAAAAAGAAAAAGGAAAAAAAAGGAAAAAAGAAAAAGGAAAAAGGAAAAAAAAGGAAAAAAGAAAAATAAAAAAAGAAGGAAAAAAGAAAAAGAAAGGAAAAAAGGCAAATATAAAAAAGAAAAAGGAAAAAAGAAAAATAAAAAACAAGGAAAAAACAAAAAGAAAGGAAAAAGGCAAAAGTTAAAAGAGGAAAATGAAAAAGGAAAAAAAAGGAAAAAGGAAAAAAGAAAAATAAAAAAAGGAAAGGAAAAAAGGCAAAAGTAAAAAAGAAAAATGAAAAACAAAAAAAGAAAGAAAAAAGCAAAAGAAAAAAAAGGCAAAAGTAAAAAATTAAAATAAAAAACAAAAAAAGAAAGAAAAAAGAAAAAGAAAGAAAAAAGGCAAAAGTAAAAAGAAAAACGAAAAATAAAAGACAAGGAAAAAAGAAAAAGGAAAAGAACAAAATATTATTTTGACATAACTGCTGAAAAATTAGCCCAAACTGACTCTTCCTTCTCCTGTAAATATATTTATAATATAAGGTGAGATATTTTTAGCCAAACCCAAAAAGGTTTTATATGATTATTAAAAAAATAATAATAACCCACTTGGGTCCTCCCTTCCGTGACCAGCACCTTGTTCATCTTACTATTCTTTCGGCTTGGCTTTAATCACACGGGTTGCAGCTATAATGTGAAGGGACACGATGAGGTCCAGTTGGTCTGTCCCTCTGCTGAAATGTAAGTCTGGTAAAGCTGGGTCATGGAAGAGAGAATCTGAGAAGTCCTACGGTGGAACAGAGCAGGCGGTGAAGTTCATGTTACTGACCAGCCGCTGAACTATCTTGTCCACCAGGATGGTCTGTTTGGTGATGGGCATGAGCAGAAAGTACTGGGGGTCCTGCACGATCATGGTCCTCAGGGTGTCCGTCATCGACACGGAGAACTTCTTAATAGTGCTCATCCTGCAGAGATATTGATATTCCACATAATCCATAACCTCCATACAACACCCAGCCCAGCCATCTGACCCGGAGACAATGGGATATTAATGATCATTAATGGCCATTAATAAACAATACGCAATAATTAATAACGCTGGATAAACGACTTACGGGATTGAGAGAGCAATCTCAGCACCCATGGCCCCAAGCAGCTCGGAGAAGAAGGGGAGCTTGTACAGTTCCTCAATCACACACCTTTTCTGGATTAGAGAGCAGAATGGGTTTTACTGCAGAACCTCGTGAACGCTTAGAACCTCCAGAAGAACCGAAATATGCTTCGTTGATTTGAAAACGTTTATACTTCATGACCAGAGATGTGAACCGATAGCAGGAGGTGATTGTAGGAGGGTGCTAATTCATATGAGTACCAGTGATGGGTGGAGCGGAACAGGCTGCCCTCTCAGAACCCCCAGAACGTCGCTCATGGAGGACACCGATGGACTGTTCTGGATCAGCTTGGCCAAAGCTTTACAGCTCACTCCCTGAGCGACTGTCCCCAAAGACCTGCGCAAACCACAGCAGCAAACACATCTGAGAAACGGACAGCGGAGGGAATCCATCTCCATATATAATATAATACAAGGGCTTACATAAACTGCAGCGCCGACAGGCTCCGCATGGACGCCAGGGCCTCAGTGAATAAGGTTTTGGCCTGGAGAAGATCAAACAAACGAAGCAAGTCAACATCGTGTTCTAAATTAGCATGTGTACACTCATCACAGCTGCACCCAGAAGGAGGTGTGGGAGTGCGGTGGCGTTGGGGAGGTAGATAAAGGTGACCAGGATCAATAACTGATGATAAATTTAGACTGATATGATCAATATTTACTGAGCTACACATACAGAAGTCTGTCTCTCAGTATGGCGTCGGGCGGCCATGTTTGCTAACCCAACACGCCAGACGTCTCGGTATGGAGCTGTAGAGGTTCCTAATGACGTCCTGTGATAACCCATCCCATGCAGCTTGAACATCCTCACACGGTTCCTGCAGATGGTGCGGTAGGGGTGGAGGTGAAGTGACACCAGGCCGTTCATCTCGGTGCTGACCACGGTGCCTCCACACACGGATCGGTTGGTCGTCTCCACTAAAGCGGGACTCGTCACTGAAGATGACCCGCTGCCATTCGGAGTCACTCCATGACAGTCTGGTACGACACCACTGCAGTGTTTGGTGACGGTGACGTGGTGTTAAGGACAGGCGTGGTAACGGTCTGTGTGCATGTAGTCCCGCGTGGTGCAGCCGTCTGACAATGGTGCTGCACTAACAGGACGACTCAGGGAGGACACCACTGCTCGCTGGATGTCCCCGGTCGTGGCTGTAGGGCCGTCCTTGCATGTCGCTCCATTTGGACCAGTCTCTCTGGTTGTATCCGGGCTCCTGCCCTCCTGGAGAGATCATGTCTGGAGCTGGAGCTGAAAGAGGGCTGCTAGTTGTCATGCTCAGTGTCCCAGAACACAGGACAGAGAGATCAAATCTGCAAGCCCACGTCGATCCCTATCAGCTCTTGGCTGGAGACAAAATGTCAGAGATGGTGCAGTGACCCTTTTTATTTGTCAGTGGTTACATAACAAAAGCCGTTCTGCTCCTACATGAATAATTGAATTCTTAATCAGTAGGGTTATAACACGGCACTGTAGCAGAGACATGATAACAAATCCACTGTGGCTGTGTTACTCACAGACACGGGCGGGATGAAACCGAGCTGAGCCCCTCAGTGCCTGACTGTGGTCTAGATCGTATAGCAGCAGTGAGAAATGACGACCTGTCACACACAGTCGCCTGCTGACGCCTGAACACCCTGATCTTAACACGTCCTCCACAGCACTGGTTCCCAAACATGGTCCACTGGGCCTGTATGATGCTCGTCAGTCATTTAGGACAGTTGGATGTGGCTTTCGGATGAGCCATTACTTCCATTCATTTCCTGGACACTAGTCCACATCTTAACCAGAACCGCTGCTAGTCTAACCTTAATCCCAAACCTGTTCCTAACCCTGACCTTTGCCTTAACCTTTATCTTAATCCTACTCTAACCTTAACCCTAGCCTGAATTATACCCTAATCCCAATCTTACCCTAACCCTGACCTGAATCTTACCCTAACCCTGACCATAACCCTAACCTCAATCTTACCCAACCCTGACCATAACCCTAACCTTAATCTTACCTTAAGACTAACCTTAACTTTACCCTAACCTTAATCTTACCCAACCCTGACCTTAATCCTAACCTTAATCTTACCCTAACCCTGACCTTAATCTTACCCTAACACTAACCTTAATCTTACCCAACCCTGACCTTAACCCTAATCTCAATCTTACCTTAAGACTAACCTTAACTTTACCTTAACCTAAATCTACCACTAACCTTAATTTGCCCAACCCTGACCTTAATCTTATCCTAACACTAACCTTAATCTTACCCTAACACTAACCTTAATCTTACCCAACCCTGACCCTAACCCTAACCTTAATCTTACCCTAACACTAACCTTAATCTCACCCAAACCTGACCTTAACCCTAACCTCAATCTTATCCTAACCCTGACCTTAACTCTAATCTCAATCTTACCCAAACCTGATCTTAACCCTAACCTTAATCGTAATCAAACCATAATCTTACCCTAACTCTAATCGTACCCCAACACTAACCTTACATTTAATCTAACCTTAATCTTATCCTAACCCTGACCTTAACCTTACACTAACCCTAACCATAACCCTAACTTTAATCTTACTGTAGCCCTGACCATAATCTTAATTTTACACCAACACCATCACACATGTGTACCCGCGTGTTCTGACAGGAGCGTGTGTTCTTTGTCGAGAATGTGCTCACAAACCCAAACCGCCTACAGCCGGATAAGGGCTGTCCAGTATGTGTATCCAGTGGTGCTCCAGGTGTGCGTGTGTACCTGCTGTGTGTTCCAGCTGCGTTTGTATGGACTCGAGCTGTTGGTCAGCAAGAGACGAGTGCGGGGCATCACAGACAGCAGCGGTGTACTGGGTAGCAGAGGCTCCACCTCCTTCAACCATGTGACCACTGATGAAACACCCTGAGATTAAAAAAATCAACACAAGGTTACACTGCAGTTCCAGTCAGGCCTGGTGTTAGCGGTCCTCATCTCAGAGCTGGTTTACTGAAGTCCAGGCCCGTTACTGGGCCAGCAGGACCAGAGCATCTCACTGTGTAAACTGGACCGCACGGATATGTGTCAACAGTTTTGACACTTGACCGTGCTGTGCCCGTCACACAGACAGCTGTGTTCCAGGTTCAGGTGTGCCAGCTTCATGCTGGCATGCCTCCACACACCTCCACCTGGCAGCGTGTAATGGGAGGTCCAGTGTGTTAGCGACCTGAGCTGGCCAGCTGTCGCGGTTCCTTAGGTTCTTTAGCTTTGCTAAGGTCACATGACGGATCGGTACTGCGGTGTAACGCCACTCCTGGCCTGTAATCACAAATCCTAAAAAAGGAAAACGCTCGCTAGGGGTTTCAGAACAGCAGGACAGTGTGTTAGAACATTCCCTGGGATGTGTGGAACACCTGTAACCTCATTCAGTTATTTCTGTGGGTCCATTTTAGTTTTTCCCATTTTCATATCTATTATATCTAGATATTTTGCCTTCAGTAGATAAAATATGGAGAAAACATTATGAACATTATGAGATATGTTTGGATACATGTGTGTTTGTGTGTGTGTTTGGTGTGTGTCTCTGTGTGTGTTTGGTGTGTGTGTGTGTTTGGTGTGTTTGTCTCTGTGTGTGTTTGGTGTGTGTGTCTGTGTGTGTGTGTTTGGTGTGTGTCTCTGTGTCTCTGTGTGTGTTTGGTGTGTGTGTCTCTGTGTGTGTGTCTGTGTGTGTGTGTGTTTGGTGTGTGTCTCTGTGTGTGTTTGGTGTGTGTGTGTGTTTGGTGTGTTTGTCTCTGTGTGTGTTTGGTGTGTGTGTCTGTGTGTGTGTTTGGTGTGTGTCTCTGTGTCTCTGTGTGTGTTTGGTGTGTGTCTGTGTGTGTTTGGTGTGTGTGCCTGTGTGTGTGTGTTTGGTGTGTGTCTCTGTGTGTGTTTGGTGTGTGTTTGGTGTGTGTGTCTGTGTGTGTTTGGTGTGTGTGTGTTTGGTGTGTGTCTCTGTGTGTGTTTGGTGTGTGTGTCTGTGTGTGTATGTCTGTGTCTGTGTGTGTGTGTTTGGTGTGTGTCTCTGTGTGTGTTTGGTGTGTGTCTCTGTGTGTGTTTGGTGTGTGTCTGTGTGTGTTTGTGGTGTGTGTCTGTCTGTGTGTGTTTGGTCTGTGTGTCTGTGTGTGTTTGGTGTGTGTCTGTGTGTGTTTGGTGTGTGTGTCTGTGTGTGTTTGGTGTGTGTCTGTCTGTGTGTGTCTGTGTGTGTTTGGTGTGTTAGGTATGTAGAGGCTGTGTCTTCCTCACCCAGAGTTTAGTAGAAATGGCGGCGGCCTGTGGTGGGGTCAGTTGGGGCGCGTATTGGCTGAAGTTGGACAGTCCAGTCAGCAGAGCATCAGACGGCAAACCCCACACAGCCTCCACACTCACCCCACTCGCCAGGAACTTCAGCTGGGTCAGTCCAGAACCAGACTCGGACAGCTGCCACGGCGCACGCCACACAGGAGTGAGGAGAAAGAAGACGAGGAGACAAAACGGGAGGGGGGGGGTCATCAATCACCTTTCCTTCACATCACCACGATGGTCCATCAGACAAGGACCAAACACAGGACATACCTGTCCTCAGGTGAAACACTAAAACACTCAACACTTCTCCTAAAAACTCAACACTTCTCCTAAAACACTCAACACTCCCCCTAAAACACTCAACACTCCCCCTAAAACACTCAACACTCCTTCTGAACACTCAACACTCCCCCTAAAACACTCAACACTTCTCCTAAAACACTCAACACTAAAACACTCAACACTCCTCCTAAAACACTCAACACTCCCCCTAAAACACTCAACACTCCTCCTAAAACACTCAACACTCCCCCTAAAACACTCAACACTCCTTCTAAAACACTCAACACTCAACACTCTCCCTAAAACACTCAACACTCCCTCTAAAACACTCAACACTTCTCCTAAAACACTCAACACTCAACACTCCCCCTAAAACACTCAACACTTCTCCTAAAACACTCAACACTCCCCCTAAAACACTCAACACTCCCCCTAAAACACTCAACACTCCCCCTAAAACACTCAACACTCCTCCTAAAACACACAACACTTCTCCTAAAACACTCAACACTCCCCCTAAAACACTCAACACTTCTCCTAAAACACTCAACACTCCCTCTAAAACACTCAATACTCCCCCTAAAACACTCAACACTCCCTCTAAAACACTCAACACTTCTCCTAAAACACTCAACACTCCCTCTAAAACACTCAATACTCCCCCTAAAACACTCAACACTCCCTCTAAAACACTCAACACTTCTCCTAAAACACTCAACACTCTCCCTAAAACACTCAACACTCCCCCAAAACACTCAACACTTTTCCTTAAACACTCAATATGTCTCCTAAATCACTCAACACTTCTCCTACTCTCTCTAATGGACTATCATCGTAGTCTTCTAGTCTAACCGTTACTAACCGCTCTTATCCAGTGTGGCCTGTAAGTATAAAACTCTGACCCTGGATGGGTTTCCCTGTTGAGTCTCGGTTCCTCTCGAGGGTTCTTCCTCTTGAGGCTCAGGGGGAGTTTCTCCCTGCCCCTGTCACCTCTGGTTTGCTCACCGGGGGCTCGGACCCCGATTCTCTGTAAAGCTACATCGTGACGACATCTGCTGTAAAATGTGCACAGAAGTAAATTTGAATTGACTTACTTTTAGGCTTGGTGACAGCTTGTCTACGATCACAGCAGCCTGCAAAAGAGCACAGCAGGCATTAAACTCAAAATCCTAACACTTCAAACAGGCCCCTTATTACAACAGCCCTGCTGTACTCCTCCCTGAGGTGCTCTCTGAGGTGAGAAGCCGGCCGAGACAGTCGGGGTTCAGGGCTTCTCTCGTGTTTCCGTGCTGCTTCCCGTATGGCTGTGGGAGACCACATGCTTCGCTTGCTATCCAAAGTCAGAGCTAGTCATGCAATCCTAATCACAGGGTCCGAGAGGAGCCCACCCTCTAGCTCCCCTCCAGTCTCCGTGTGTATCAGTTGCCTGGAAAATGACTGAGGGCAGTCTCCCACCTGTTCACATGCCCTCAGGACCGACACCCTGCGCCCCCTTCCCCCATGACCTCTGACCTTTCTGAACAGTTCTGAATGCATGCAGGACTATAGCCTCTGAGGATTATCCATAGTGTAGGATGCCAGATGTTGTGGAGTTCCATGCTGCTTTCCATGTATGAGTGTTTATGTTCTGAGATGCTGCATCCGTATGTTCGATAGTGGTCAGTTATTGGTCAGTACCTGCAAAGGTGTGACGGGCACAGAGGTCAGCACACTGAGGACAGGCAGGAGCTGGGCCGGGCTGAGCTGCTGCAGGAAGTCCAAGCCCATCAGTGGGAGAAACTGGGCAAGCTGGGAGATCCTCTGAGGACTGAGCGAAGAGGGGGACTGCACATCAGACTGGTTCAAAAACAAACTGGAAATCTGGAGAAACACAAAACGGCGGACGTGTTGAACTAAGAGGAAGAACGGAGGACAGAGTCCTGTCCTGGGTAAAAGACCTGCTGGCACACCGAGCGGGCGTCTATGAAGATTCGGATTGAGTATCTCGCCTGGCTGAAACTGAATGAGACTGAAGACCCTCACCACGGAGCTCGGCACACTGATCCCCTGTGCTACACATGTTCTGATGTTCTCCTGGATCACCGGGGACACGTCCGTGTTCATATACGCTAGCAGGTCGTTCTGGTTAGCCTGGCATGTCCATGTGGCTAACCTGAGAGAGGGGGAGAGAGAGAAAGAGAGAGAGAGAGAGAGAGAGAGAGAGAGAGAGAGAGAGAGAGAGAGAGAGAGAGGGAAGGAGATAAAGAGAGAGGGAGAGAGAGAGAGAGAAAGAGAGTGAGAGAGAGAGAGAGAGAGAGAGAGAGAGAGGGAGAGAGAGGGAGAAAGAGAAAGGGAGAGTGAGAAGTGAGGGTGAGAGAGAGAGAGGGAGGGAGAGAAAGGGAGAAGGAGAAAGAAGGGAGAGAGAGAGGAGGAGAGAGAGGGGAGAGAGAGAGGAAGAGGCAGAAAGAAGGGAGAGAGAGAGGGAGAAAGAGAAAAGGAGAGGGAGAGGGAGAAAGAAGGGAGAGAGAAAGGAGGAGAGAGAGAGAGGTGAGAGAGAGAGGATGGGGGAGAAAGAAGGGAGAGAGAGAGGAGGAGAGAGAGAGAAGGGAGAGAGAGAGGGAGAGGGAGAAAGAAGGGAGAGAGAGAGGGAGAAAGAAGGGAGAGAGAGAGGAGGAGAGAGAGAGAAGGGAGAGAGAGAGAGTGAGGGAGAAAGAAGGGAGAGAGAGAGGGAGAGGGAGAAAGAAGGGAGAGAGAGAGGAGGACAGAGAGAGAGGGAGAGGGAGAAAGAAGGGAGAGAGAGAGAGAGGAGGAGAGAGAGAAGGGAGAGAGAGAGAGAGAGCAAAAATGACAAAAACACAGAGTTACCATATAGTGTTTCCACAAAGGGAGCTATAATGGAGAACTATGGTAGCGACGCTAACGCTTCATTCGGCCGCTCGGGGGTTTTGCTTTATACGTTGTTTTGTTCCCATTAATGTAATAACATACACTGTTTACCGCCCGACTCCACCACCGTCCCATCAAATATATAAGATAACAGATCAAGCTTATTCCTGTTTTCATTAGGCAGAAGCGTGACGGCTCTAATTCCTAAACTGTGGTCTATGTCCCGATACTTACGGAGCTGTCTCTGAAAAGACACAGCTAACCTCACACTACACAGGGTGGATGCTTCATCAGTGCGATCTCGAATACAGAACGGATGGGCTCGGAGGAACAGCATGTCTTTGACTTGTCTTGGAAACCCATGGAAATGCCACACCTGTATACGACTGGGAATGCCTACCTTCTGAACTGGTCAGCCGTGAGGTTCTTGTACCCTCCGATGACACTTTGAGCCACAAACTGCTGCTTCAAGGGTCCCAT
>JAMWET010007708.1:77500-97500 GCA_024036415.1 Prochilodus magdalenae
TATCTATCTATCTATCTATCTATCTATCTATCTATCTGTCTGTCTGTCTGTCTATCTGTCTCTGTCTGTTCTGTCTATTTATCTGTCTATTTATCTGTCTATCTATCTGTCTGTCTGTCTGTCTGTCTGTCTGTTTGTCTATCTGTCTGTCTGTCTATCTATCTATCTATCTATCTATCTATCTATCTATCTATCTGTCTGTCTGTCTATTTTGTGATAGCAGTCAAGATTAGCATGGTGGGGATTCTTAATGGTTCCTGCTATCAGAAACTGCATCTCTAATTTTATCATTTTACAGGAAATAGAAATAGACATATATCATTTTGAATGTACCAAACGTTTTTCCCCCTAACATTTTTTGGCCACTTCTTTTGGTCCATTTTAAAATTTACACAAAATCTGCAGCACAGCAGGAAATTTCAAACGATATCAAAAACTAAAAAGCCAGCAGTGATACTGGTATGTATTGTGTAATGCGTGCTGGATAGTTGTAGTAATAAAAGTTTGATGAAGAAAAACAAACAAGGATATAAAATTGTGAAACCCATGCGGCTGAGGCCAAAGCTGAAGGATGCAGAGCTAGGCTAAAGAATATTCCATAACATCACAAATGACATATTAAGTACAAGGTAACCACCCATGTGTTATATACGGGTTTCTAAACCAGTATACAAAACCAGACTGGACCATATAGGACTTTATCACTAAACCACCAGTGGTGCTGCAATGTAGTCCAGGACTCAACAGACCAGGAACACTCAAGACATGTGGAAAGACCTACCCCAAAGCACTGCAGCAGCACCTGCTTGTTGTCAAAGTTGGATTCCCTGTCCAGGTAGGCAGACACGGAATCCAGCACGTTCTGCCGAATGTTATCGGTCACCCTTAGAGTAGTCATTTCGTTCTCCTCTAGGACTAGCAGCAGAACCACCCACACACTGGTCGCCTGCCTGACTATGGAAGCCACCTGTGGGCTCAATGTCGTCTGCAAATGGGGCAGGAGAACCTCCATCCCACACTGAACCAGCACCTGCAGCCCCTGGAGCTGGCTCACTTCTGCCTTGCAAGCCGTACTCACATCCACACTGCATGACCAGTTCAGCCCATCAATCAGTTCCTTCACCAGACAGACACTGGGGCCGCTTGTAGAACTGTCTCCACTGTTGGTGGTGTTGGACTGGGTGGTGGTCCTGGTGTAGTTTGAGTAGGTGGTACACAGAGTGCTTACCCAGAGACTGGAAGGCTCCTGGGTGATGTGCAAGAGCATGGCGGGGTTGCTGCAAACTGAGGACAGGAAGTTGGTCTGGTCATAGTCCCAGCAGAGGGCAAGAAGGGCGGCGTCTGGTAGCGTGACGGCCCAGCTGGCGTACTGGCACTCCACAGAGGGTACAAAGCCCATTAGACCGCCCTTACCACCGCCAGCACCTCCTGTAAGGTTGGAGCACTGCTCCAGTAGCCAGGTGTTGTCCAAATTGGCCAGGAGGTTCTGCAGAACAGTGGTGTTGTTGCACACATTCTTGGTGAAGTTTACAGCGTCGAGATCAACGCAAAGAGCCAGGTCGGCCATGTCTACGATGGTGGGCTGGCTCCAGTCGGAGTACAAACACACCTGGGGAGGCAAGTCTTTGGTGTTGTTATCAGAACAAATAGACTTCAGCCACTGGTTCTGGGGATCGAGGGTCAGATGTTCAAACAGCGCCATGTTACAGCACACGTTCAGATAGAACCCTGCTGTGTCAAGCTGCCAACATAGACCAACCACTGATGGATCCACATGTATAACACCCCATGATACATATTTGCACCAATCGGAGATACTGGGCACAGTTGGGTGGGTTGTTGGGGAGGGTGTAGTGCTGGAAGCTGTTGGTAGGATGGTGGGAAAAACAGTACTGGAGATGGTTGGCAACACTGCCTGGGAATTTACGGGAGCGAGGCTAAGACTGGACACCGTTGCAGAGATTTTGGCAGAGCTGGAAGTAGAGACGTATGAAGACAGAGGGACCTTGGTCGATGTCGGTGGAACGGTTGGTGGAACGGTTGGGGAAGCCGAGAGGGTAGCTGTGCTTCTTGAGACTGTCGGAAGAATGGTCAATGGGGAGGTGCTAGATTGGCTAAGGATGGAGTTTGTTGGTGAGACTGCAGGGGACGCCGAGGGAAACAAAGTGATGCTGGAGGCCACTGACGTAACTGTAAAGACTTTCGTAGAAGAGATAACGCTGGCATCTGCTGATGTGTAGGTCAGAGGAGCTGTTGGAGAAAGGGCAGTGTTGGGAATCGAAGGCAGGGCCGATGAGAAACTTGAGGAAGGAACCGGTGAGCTGGAGAGAGGGACAGCGGAGGTCCCTGGCAAGTCGGTTGGAGTCTTTGTAGGTGAAAGTGTGTAGTTGGAGATTGACGATGAAAAGGACGGGGGGGTTGTGTTAGAAGTAGCGGTGCTAGAGACTGAGACTGAGCTTGTCAGGGGAGTTGTTGGAGAAATGGCACTACTGGAGACCACTGGTGGGCTTGTTGGAGGGTTGCTGAGAGAGATAGTGCAGTAGTCCTTCACCCAGGCATTCTCCATATTGACGAACGTAGCTAGTAAGGTGTTATTGGTACACACCTCGTTCACGAATCGAATCTCGTCGTTCTGTATGCACAGGGATATTTGATCTATGGTGATGGTCCTAATATTGCGCCATTCTGAGTACCTGCATGACTCGGCGACAAGGACTTGGATGTTGACCGGTGGGGTTGTAGGGATCTCTGCACAGTTAGGCTTTAACCAGTCGTTCTCTTGGGCGGAGAAGATGACCATGTAAAAATCCAAACTCTGACACAACAGGGTCTCCATTCTCAGCTGATCGTTGCTCCAGCAAAGCGCCACAATGGAGGGGTCCACAGTTTGAGGAGTCCATAACTCGTAGACGCAGTACTGCCTAATCATGTACTGGTCAGAGGCGTTTGCGCAGTACGCCCAAACCCATTCATTGCTGGGGTTCACGATAAGCGTTTGCATCACGGGAACGTTATTGCACACGCCTTGGAGGAACGCTTCAGGGTCGTTGTCGCTACACATCGTGACCAGACCTGGGTCGATGGTTTCCACGGTGGTCCAGTTCTCATAGTTGCAGAACAGCTGGCTGAGGCTAAGGGTGGACCGTACCACGCGCTGGCTTGCTTCCGAGGGCAGAGGAGGGCAAGGTTCCAGGAGTGGTCCGATGACGAGCTGGACCATCTGGCAGGTGTTTTTCCACACCTGGATTAACTCGGAGTGGGAGAGGGAGCTCAAAGCTTTACAGAGGCCATAGAGGGCATCAGGGACCTTGGATGCGTTGGCTAAGATGTCTGCACAGAAGGTTTCATTAAGGTGAGCCACATCCTGCTGGTTGCAAGCCAGTGGTGTCGTGGGGCTGTTCCCTTGGGATGTGCTGGAGCGACCAAGCTGGAAGGGCTGCAGAGTCTGGCATGCTGGGTCGGTGTAGTCACATGCGGGGGTATCAAGAGCCAAAAACATGTTCAGGATGGAGTCTCCAAACGCCCAGCTCAAATTGTTCTTCATTCCCCTACGTAAGGAAATAGATTTATAGGTTACAGGAGGATCTATAGAGGGATGTAATCATGAAAGCCGGTTATTACAGGCATGACATTATATTAGCAAATGAAAGAATACGTTTATAATACTGTAACATTATTGGTTCATCAGTTTTAGCCGTACAGATGGTGCCTCGGTATCTGCTCTGTGATGTACTGGTGGCCTGTCCTGGGTGTTTCCTGCCTTCCAACCCAATGAGTGCTGGGAAAGGCTCCAGCACCTCCATGACCCAGGTGGATGAGCGTTGTAGATGATGAATGAATGAGGAACTGGCTACTTGTCTTTACTAGGGATGTAAGATACACCTGATCTAGTATAGTAGAACTGAATGTGTTTATATTGGATTTGCAGAGTTCAGCCACTAGGGGGCACTGTTACTTATGTGATTGAATTGTACAGCGGAGTTAGACAGGGAAGAAGCCGCCTCCCGGTGTCGTGGTTTTCAGCTAAGCTAAAAGAAGTTCGGTTTCCTCCTTCCCCCATCCTGTTATGTTGTGTGATAAATAAAGCCTGGACTTATATACTCGAGATGTGTGTCTGAATATATCACACCCGAGTATCGCGATATTATGTTTAGTGATACTAGATCAATTAGTATCAATGATTGATTCGTAGCGCACATGCTAAGGTTGGTCACCGGCTGTGGTTAATTTTGTGAAGTGTTTAAACCCCAAACCCCAAAAACAAGCAGTGTACGGTTGCGCTGCTAACGTTAGCGTTAGCTAGCTGCATGCATATGGTGGTGTGTTTTTATACGAAGACAGTTTTCCTAAAACTGGACTTAAAAATTGCAATATTAAGACCATAGTGTGAAGGAAGTAGCTGAATCTGCAGGTGTATGGAAGCGTACGGGTCTACCAGCAGTGGGAAAATCCCAGTCTACTGAGCTTATATTGCTACATGCTATACCCGTCTGTTCTGGGCGTGTGGTTTTCCATATAACGGTGTCTTGATTCAGTACATTTTGATTTGATACTGCAAATATAAGGAATGGTTGTAAATGAGCCTCACATTAATATGCTGATATCTCTGTTTTTATTTTAGGAGTACAGTACTAGAAACAAAAGCTCAGCTGATGTAGCACACCTTTCCTGCGTTCAGTTCATTCCTGCCTATTACCAGTATGCTCAGTTGTTCTGCCATCACAACCGCCAACCCAAAGTCTTGCTTAGGAGCTATGACCACCTTGGACATTTCTGAAGACCACTTGGGCTGCAGGTCAAATATGATGTTACAGAAGTCATCTATACATGGTCATGCGTCGTTATCTATCTGTGTGCTTTACTATGGTGATGAAGTAGAAACGTGGTTACCGCGTCACTAATCATCAAACTAGTAGCTGCACCCAGAAGGAGTCAACCGGCAGGAACGAAACTCGGTGGGTAGGTTTGACATTGTGAGACAAGCCAATGATTCATTTACATTTATGGTATTTAGCTGACGCTCTTATCCAGAGCGACTTACAATGTTAATCATATTACAGGTGGGCCAATGTGGTGTTAGGAGTCTTGCCCCAGGACTCTTATTGGTGTAGCACAGCGTAGTCACCCAGACCGGGATTCGAACCCCAGTCTCCCACATGCGGTGGTGGCTCCCTGGTGGGCAGTGGTGTTATCCGCTGAGCTACACCAACCACACCAACCATGAAACACCAACCACCAAGTTTCATGCTCGGGCTGAGAATGTGACTGAAGCTAGGACGGGCTGTGAGCATTCCCTCCATGAGTCATCCTGCCAGCACCTTCGACAGACGGCTGCACCACGCAGGACTACATGCACACAGACCGTTACCACGACTGCCCTTAACACCACGTCACCGTCACCAAAGACTGCAGTGGTGTCGTACCAGACTGTCATGGAGTGACTCAGAATGGCAGCGGGTCATCTCCAGTGACGAGTCCCGCTTTAGTCTTGGAGGAGACGCCCAACGAATCCGTGTGTGGAGGCACCGTGCTCAGCACCAAGATGTGTCACTTGCTCAGAAGGTCACCACCTCCACCCTATCCTTCTGGATGCAGCTATTCTTTTGATGAAGTGTGTATAGACACAGCTTGGTGGTGATGTCGGATTGGCACTGGTATCGGCTTTACCTGAACGGTTGGGAGGAGAGTGGTAGTGTGCAAGATCTAATTCAAAGCACCCAAGATGCAACAGGACAGTTTACTTAGCTGAGAGAACAGCGTTCGTGTAGCAACACTCACCACATCAGCAGCTGTTTCAGGTCACCTGTGAACCGGGAAGAAGAGGAGGAAGGAGAGGGAATGGGAGAATGAATGAATTAAACAGCTACCGATAAAAACACTGTTCCGTCACATGTCTAAGATCTGTTTAAGCAGCTTCTGGCCCAACCTTGCTGACACTGCTGAGTCTGGTCCAGTGAAGGGATGTCCATTCCAATCTCTAGTCCGACTGTCAGGAACTCCACAAAGGTTTGAAGAAAGTTCTCGGAAATGAAGGAGACCACCGGCGGCAAGGTCAGGTCAATAAAGCTATTCCACGCAGACAGGAAGTTGGGAGAGAGGTAGATGGGCAGATTCGCGGACAAAGTAGACGTCGCCAGTTCCTGAAATGCTCCTACCAGAGCCAGCGTGGAGTCTACCATTCTCGTGGAGCCGCTGAACGAGGACGAGCATGTCTGAGACTTCAGGGACGACAGGAGGGACAGAACCGGACCACTCAACCTGGATGACATCAGTGTGGTTAGGTCTGCCTGCCATCCACACTGCGTCCTGTCTGCCAACACACAAACGAAACTCTCCACCAGCGCTGGCTCATAGATGGAGTACAAACTGCTGAGCACGTTTAGGTAGGTGCTGAGGGTCGTGTCTGTCGCAGCGCGGCTGGAGGGCTCTGTTCTGCTGCTGGTCTGCGTGCTCTGTGATGGGTGGAGATCTGGGTGCAGCTCAGTTTCGACGCTCCTCTCCTCCTGTTCTGGGGGTTCAGCTCCCTTCATGGACTGTATCCTCTCCATCAGCTTGTCAATGTTCTCCTTAAGTTCACTGGTGCCGGAGGTGGCCCCGTTTCGCCTGGTGATGATCGCGGGAGCTGAACGAGCTGGCCGCTTTGGGACTCTGGGCTCATTGTTAGCGAGCCCTGAAAGATACAGCACAAGATTTAAAAAGCCATGTGGCCATTTAGAAACACCAGAATCAGAAACAACAACAACAACCACAAACACAACAACCACAAACAACAACCACCACAATAACCACAAACAACAACAACAACAACCACAACTACAAACACAATAACCACAAACAACAACCACAAACAACAACCACCACAATAACCACAAACAACAACAACAACAACTACAAACACAATAACCACAAACAACAACCACAAACAACAACCACCACAATAACCACAAACAACAACAACAACAACAACAACTACAAACACAATAACCACAAACAACAACCACAAACAACAACCACCACAATAACCACAAACAACAACAACAACCACAAAAACAACCACAAACAACAACAACAACAACCACCACAAAAACAACAACAACAACAACCACAAAAACAACCACAAACAACAACAACAACAACAACAACAACAACCACAAAAACAACAACAACAACCACAAAAACAACAACAACAACAACAACAACCACAAACAATGACAACAACCAACAACCACCACAACAACCACAAACAATAACCAACAACCACAAACAACAACAACAACTAGCATAAACAACAACCATAAACAACGACAACAACCAACAACCACAAACAACAACAACCACAACAACCACAAACAACAACAACAACAACAACAACCACAAACAACAACAACAACAACAACAACAACCACAAACAACAACCACAACTACCATAAACAACAACCATAAACAACGACAACAACCACCACAACAACCACAAACAACAACAACAACCAACAACAACAACCACAAAAACAGCCAGAAACAATGACAACAACAACAACCACAAACAACAACTACCATAAACAACAAACATAAACAACAACAACAACAACCAACAACCACCACAACAACAACCACAAACAATGACAACAACAACAACTACCATAAGCAATGACAACAACAACCACAAACAACTACCATAAACAACAACCATAAACAAAAACAACCAACAACCACCACAACAACAACAAACAATGGCAACAACAACAACTACCATAAGCAATGACAACAACAACCACAAAAACAACCACAAACAATGACAACAACAACAAGAACAAGGACAATTGTAAACAACAACCACAGCAACCATAAACAACCACGACCATAAATAACTACAACTACAACCACCACACACATTCTTGAGTCAGTGACTGCAGTTAGCTGGTAGCCGAGTAACAGCATCACATGACCTTGGTAAACCAATGAAATGCAAGCCATGTCTTTTGACACGGACGTGAGCCAGTGCCACGCATGATATTGTTAGTGAACATTTTAAATAGCTCATCCCCACAAGAGGACTAATAGCGTCCGCCCAGGTACTGCGCTGGACGGAGGACTGGGAGCTGAAAACTGGACGTGTGGCCACTCTGCGTGAACCTCAAACACGGCTGTTCTAGTTTCAAATACAAATCCTGCATTTCCAAAAGAGGGATGCTCAAACGGGCCGATTCCAAAACCCTAAACTGTTACACCACAGACTACGTGGAGAATCGATCCCTCCAGGCTGGGGGAGCTTTTTTTCTGAAAATATAGTCAAATTCCGGAAACATCCTCCTCCTCATCTCACTTAGAGTACAGGAGGGCACAGACCTCCGCTTCACAGTATATGAGATTAAAGGAATTAAATCTCCATTTTTGTGGATTTTTACCTTTACGCATCATTTGAACACGGCAGCTGCCGTTTACAATGGACACACAGAAATGAGCCAAAACTGATGGGAACAAAGTCTGGTTCCATTGACCAAACGAAATTAAAACGAATTAAAATGACATTTGGTTTTTACTCTTTCCTGTAAAGAGATACTTTCATAGAATCTTTCTCTTTGGACATGTTATCTAACATACATGTATGTGTGTGTGTGTGTGTGAATGTGTGTGTGTGAGTGTGTATGAGTGTG
Organism: Prochilodus magdalenae; assembly: GCA_024036415.1. NCBI lineage: Eukaryota > Metazoa > Chordata > Actinopteri > Characiformes > Prochilodontidae > Prochilodus > Prochilodus magdalenae. Next base: position 86,155 of record JAMWET010007708.1, read on the forward strand.
TGTGTGTGTGTGTATGTATGTGTGTATATGTATGTGTGTGTGTGTATGTGTGTATATGTGTGTGTGTGTGCGTGTGTGTATGTGTGTATATGTGTGTGTGTATGTGTGTGTATGGATGTGTGTATGTGTGTGAGTGTGTGTGTGTATGTATGTGTGTATGTGTGTGAGTGTGTGTATGTGTATGTATGTGTGTATGTGTGTGAGTGTGTGTGTATGTGTGTGTATATGTGTGTGTGTATGTGTGTATATGTGTGTGTATGTATGTGTGTATGTGTGTGAGTGTGTATGTGTGTATGTATGTGAGTGTGTGTGTATGTGTGTGAGTGTGTGTATGTGTGTGAGTGTATGTGTATGTGTGTGTGTGTGTGTGTGTGTGTGTGTGTTTGTATGTGTGTGTGTTTGAGGTCACTGAATTCATATTAAACCTGTTCCTGTAAAGACGTGTATAAATTAAATTCTACAACGAAACTAATTTCTTTCCAGTTTTAAACAGGCTGTAGGAGGCTGTGAAGATAAGGGTGTTTTTGAACAAAGCTAAAAGTGTTTTCCTGATTATTAAGAATTCTGTACATCACTGAGAATAAACGTATAGGGTGTATCATATCTAATAAACCAGAACTATATAACAGCTGTTCACTGTGCTACTAACACCTCTACCATTAGTTTTACCATTTACCACCTTTTTACCATGTTCCAACTCCAAATTAAACACACACACACACATACACACACACACACACACACACACTGCAATTAGAAACAGAGGAAAAGCTTCTATGGTTCTCTAAACGGTGGAACCCTTTTTTTGTTCTTTTATTTTTTTATTCATTGTCTAAATGTGTGTCTTACACGTACATACATACAACTATATATGTTTACACACACACACACACACTTAGACTAATGCATTATCCTAACTGGCGTGTAAAAGGTTCCACTGCTGTAAGAGAACCATAGAGGCTTTCCTTCTGTTTCTAACATTAGAATATAAAGACCAATAACGTCAATGTAAACACCATGTCACATCAGCAGCAGCAACAACCTTACACACACGTGTACACTCACACAGACCGGTACTCTGAGCCTCTGAGCTGCTTACCCAGAACCGTGCAGGCTGTAAGGATGAGTAAGAGTCCCCTGCGGTTCATCTTCTCAGCTCCGGGCTACACAGACGCTTCCTCCGCGCAGAGAGAGGCGCTCGGGTCAGAACCATAGCCGCTCCGTCTGAAGCAGCGTGTGCTCTCACGTGCGCTCTGCTCCAGCAGCCCTCGCTCGGCTTCCCACCCGTATTCAGACAAGCCCCGCCCCCTGCGCGCGGACCGGGCGGTATTGTGGCAAGCTCCGCCCCCTACCGCACAACCTGCAGGCACTATGTGAGAATATGCAGACTGCAGGGGACGGGTTATCACAGGTCACCATTAGGAAACGCTTCTACACGGGTTCTGTATGGGTAGCTCCATAAATACTGATCATATCAGTCCAAGTTTATTATCGTTTATTGCTCCTGGTGACCTTTAACCTCCTTCCTCCTTTTGTTTTTTATTTATACTTTGTTTTTGCTGAGGCGGTGCTGACTTACGTCCATACCATACAGCCTCTCTGTACTGTAGCACTGTGCTGTTTTGTGTAACTGCTAGCTCCCTCCATCCATCCATCCATCCGCACGGCCACCCCACACGTCCTTCTTGGTGCAGCCCAAGAGCTCTCATAACCGCCTGGTCAACTTCCAGTCCTACCAAAAAAGTCAGGAGGGTAAAGGATGCACTTTGGCTGTCCCTCCCTATCCACTTCACTGGGGACAGTTAGGACTGCAGACAGGCCAGTCCAGTACCCCCACCCTCTTCTACCCACCTCCCACAGCCATGGCTTACATGTCCAGGATGGGGTTTGCCATTGTGTTGTTGGTTAGTGCAGGACGTCCCCCAGTCTTCATGAAGTCAGCATATCCATGGCAGCTTTAGAGGAGAGGCCAAACACCCCATTTAATTTTAATGTAAGTCAATGGAACCAGACCAGAACCAGAACCAGATCTTTCCCAACAGTTGTGGGCCAGTTCTGTTGGTCCATAGCTGCTGAGATTCTCACTCAGTGTAAATGGCAGCTAAGGGTAAAAAGGGACCAACACGGTTTTCACTGGACAGCAGCGCTATCTTCCTCTCAGTGTGCTTGACATAGGGGACTGAGGGACATGCTGACCCCATACCACAGCAGACCCTGGCTTCTGACCCCAGAGAGGACGGTTTGCTCAGAGGCACTCGGGCAGCTGAGTTCTTCAACCTGCCTCCATCATCTCCTGCAACCAGACCTCGCGCCCGAAACCTAATTAAAGACACTTAGCAGAAAAGAGACGAGAACGGATTCAGGAGCCCTGAAACGGGACTCTGAAAAATTCATTCGCTGTGCGGACTATCGGGCTGAGGGTAACTCACATCGTAACTCCTGTAAAAGGTGAAACACAATGCAGGAGGGCGGTGGGAAGAGGAGGCAGCGTCTTGACCAGCCTGAGGAAGACGGGACAGATACCACAAACACCCAACTGGAACTGTAACCCACTCCTTCCACACGACAGCAACCAGAGGGGCTCCCGGTCCCACCCTGTAGGCTCCGCACACCTGTCTGGTTCAGTAGCTAATCAGGTCTGCTTGACTAGACAAAGCACAATTAGTGCAAAGTGGGAGGTTGCCAGGGAACCCTGGATTAGAAGGTAACATGATCCTGGCTGGACGCATCACTTCCTGCTATTTTGGGAGGTTTCAATGGAACCGATCCTTCCTGTAACGTCCTCGACGGTGACTATGACCCCACCACGTCACCTAAAACCTTCAGCGCTTAGAGGATTTAAAAAAAAAAAAAAAAAATCTGTCCAGTCATTACAGCTCTAAAAGTCACGCCCTGAGGAACATGGCTGGTACCAAGTTTGGAATCACTTGTCCTACAGTGCAAACTGAAATACCTTAACTTGCATCATTTCCACATTCCTCAGCATTTTAAGTCAAGGCAGTTTTAGAGGGAACCCGTGTCCGAGCCCCCAGTGCGCAGCCCAGGGGGCACAGTGGCAAGGAAGAACCCCCTCTGAGTAAGAGAAAGCACCCTGGAGAGGAGCCCTGACTCAGAAGAGGCACCCATCCTCCTCTGGAGGCGAGATGACCACAACAGCATTATAAGGTAAGACTGAAATGATATGTAGCACTGAGTAACGGATAACCGAGTCCCACCAGAGAATCAATGAGAACCCGTGCTACCAATGAAACCAGTGACCACTGTACGGAGCTCATCCCAGTGAAACCTAGAACATCCATCACTGCTGCTCAAGGCCTATGGTGGGGATGCATTAGAATGCACTAGAACAGCAGTGGTGAACTGAAGGCCAAGGATCAGCCTTTCATGTATGGCAGCACAGAATACGGTTCCGGAATCGCAGCGAGCTGCAATCGTCCACCGTACCTTCCAGTGCTCTCCCGCAGTGCCCGCACGTGAAACGAGGCTCCCATGGTTTGTCTAGACCTCCGACATACAGGCTGAAGTACAGTGGTTGGACAATGAAACTGAAACACCTGTCATTTTAGTGTGGGAGGTCTCATGGCTAAACTGGACCACCCTGGTGGCCAATCTTCATTAACTGCACATTGCACCAGTAAGAGCAGAGTGTGAAGGTTCAGTTAGCAGGTAAGAGCACAGTTCTGCTCAAAATACTGCAATGCACACAACATTATGGGATATACCAGAGTTCAAAAGAGGACAGACTGTTGGTGCACGTCTTGCTGGCGCATCTGTGACCAAGACAGCAAGTCTTTGTGATGTATCAAGAGCCACGGTATCCGGGGTAATGTCAGCATACCACCAAGAAGGACGAACCTCCACCAGCATCACGTAGTGACCTGGCCAATATCCTGCAAGAAGAATGGCTTAAACTCCCTCTGACCACTGTGCAGGACGCAGTATATGTCATTCCCAAGACCAACTGAAGCTGTATTGGCCGCAAAAGGAGGCCCTACACCATACTAATAAATGACTGTGGTCTAAAACCAGGTGTTTCAGTTTCATTGTCCAACCCCTTTACCTACGTTGTACTCCTCCACGCTTGTCTTGATCAACTGGGCACAGACGGAGCAGCAGAGTAAGCCAGATGGTGCGGTCTCTTGAGAACTCTAGAGTAGCCTTACCTCTATATCCACTCACTCAGCTGGAGCATCAACTGATACGGCTGTTTTAACACACCTGTGTTTATACTGCTATGTACACTACTGGACAGTCTCGGACATTTAAAAAATTAAAAAATAAAAAAACAACATTCTAGAAAAGTTCTAGAAACTTCTGGAGAGTTCTCTCAGTTCCAGAAGCTACTTGAAGTCTACTCAGCACTGTATGTGCTGCAGATGTTCAGGAGAATAGAGAACTTCTCAGAGCATCTCCGTACTGAACACAAACGCAAAGGTCATGACCTAATGGGAATAAAGAAACCACACTTAGCACCCAGGACACCAACACACACCTGTAACACAGTGTTGTATAACGGAACCTGACTTTGAAAGGTCATATACTCTCGCTTTATAAACAGAGAGGCCTGTGATTATAACTATAGAGCAATTACACAATCTCACACCCAGTACTACAGGGCACCAGGTAGCTCAGAACATCACTAACGTATTCCTAATGCACCATGAACACAGCACTCAGGCAGCTTACAGCTTACATCAAACCACTCATAGTGACTCAGTTTCCATTTTAACCCTTTAATTTTTGCAAAGACTTGGGAAAACAAATAAAGAAATGGGCGGAATTCCTCTTGTATCGCATGCAAGGCGATAAAAAGCCAGTCACCCAACCCACCGAACGCAGGAATAACAAACAACTCTGAAACGGTTTTCATTTCTGCAGAAAAAGTGCCATGGTTAAAATTTAATTAAGGACTTTCCCACAAAACAGGCTTTCTTTGTTTGTTTGTTTGTTTTCTACATGCTATGAAATTCTTTTTCTAACAGTTCAGTGACATTGTGCTAACTAAACGTACGTACATACACATCATATAGTAAGAAACCAAAAAAAAAAATTAAAAAAAATAAATTCAACCAAAAAACTAAAAAATTAAAAACCACACTCCAATTGATGTAAAGTTAAATCTTCATTAATACATTTAAAAAGTAAATATGACATGCCTTTCCAAATCAAAAATACAAAACCGAGTTTCCTTACTTTAAGGATCTTACGATGAAGCTGCATGTCTATTGGGTACGATACTCTGTACGATAAAAATGGTCATGTACATTTGAATGAACTGGCACGTATGAAATGTCTAAACCCTTCTTTTTTGTGTGTGCATAAAATGCTACAGCTCTGACAATCATAGAAAATAAGTCTCTGTTCACGAGGAAGCCCGCGCGCCGTCGCGTCACAGCGCCCCCCTCGGGATATTCGGAGCCATCGTTTTCGGACACTGGTTGAACTTTGCATAAGTCAAAATGGTACACTACTGCATGAGTGCGGGGCTCGGGAATCCGTAGTAACTGCTACTTCAGGTGCAACGAGATAATACATCATAACCATATCCATACTGTACGCAGCTGATTCAACTCCTTAGCTTGTAAAGGTAATTGTGCTCGTGAACTCTTTCAATTAGAAAGAATAGTACAAGCTCGTGTCAAGAGCAGGATCCTTGGGATCACTTCCCCCTACCTCCTCCCCCACGTCGGATTCAGCATTGGCTCCCACGCTCCTCCTCCCCACTGCTTTACAATTACTGCCACGCCTTTAAACGAGAGAGACTGTTCAGACGCTACTCGTTCCTAATACATACTGAGGAATCTGAATCTCAGAAGAGGAAAAGAATGTTACAGAAGGTCACTCAGAAGGCCTTATTTCACAGAAGAGCAGAGCAGCTATAGCGGTACACCTCGGCTGGTGTTCTAGGGTGGTTCTTGCTCAATCGTAAGGGTCTCAACATGACGGTCATACATGGCAAATGACACCAAAGCCCCAGTCAGGACGTCCCTAGAGCTCGATTACGCCAACGACGGTCCAAGGACAAGGACGTTTACAAACGTATACAATAAACCACTTGCACAACAAGTTTTTTTTTTAGTCGTCTAAGCTTCTGCAAGTTGTATCCAATACTTGCAATAGTATTCAACCCCCTTACAAGTCAGCAGATTGGACTGGAAACTCAATATTTGCTAGCAGAACTGAAAGAGCGTTGGCGTCCTGTAGATCAGCGCTCGGGACGGCCACCGATTTCCGAACAGTGAGCTTTAAGACCGCTGGGCAAGTTTCTACCAGATTTGAAGGGAGATTACGCTCCCTTTCCCGCCAGACAGTTCCAACAGTGAGAGATTCTCGATCGGATAGATCTGTACATCACAGAACATGAATCCCTGAGGTGCTCAGCCCCTGCGTTGCACTGGCCTCGCCAATGGGATCACAGTCCTTCGACCACAGTTGAAGACTCCCATAAGCTCCCATCTTTAATTTACACTGAAGCAGGTGGTCTTGTAGGCTCTTCCCCGTATCCCCACGCACTGCCGCCACACCCATACTTCACTGTTGAGATGCTGTTGGCTGAGGAATGAGCAGTGCTGGATTTGGATCATACGTCGTGCTCAGAATTTTGGCCATAAAGCTTTACTTCTGTTTAAATTCGACTGCGAATTCCAATTTCAGAATCGAGCCGGGTCAACCTGACGCTTCCCACCAAAGCCCTGACACACTCCTAGGTGTTGTTTCCTCTGCAGCGGCCCCTTTCTAGCTATCCCCCCATGCACAGCATAAATTAAGAGATCAAGAACTGGTATAAATGGGGAAACCTTGTAATGCTCAGAATGGCATAGGGGAATAGCCCTGCACTTCACAAAACAAAGATGGCGGCACTTACGACAAGGGCCCCAAGCCAAGCACTACAAAGCACTCGTGAGGTTTCCATCAGATTGAGTCAGCGATGTTATACATGCTTTTGAATCTGTACTCTGAAGTTCAGTTTGGAGCATTCTGGTCTCTCCCCATACCAGTCGGCCTCACGTGGCTGAATATGAGAGCCTATGAGAATGTGAGAAGGCAAGCTCTCCAGAAAAAACTCACAGGTAGGGGCTTCACAGGTAGGGGCTAAACGTATCCTTGTTGGGACAATATCTTTGGTTGTGTGTGGACTACAAGCTACCACAGCACAGGGGTTGAATACTTATGCAAGCAGTGTTTTTTCCCAGTCCAGTTCAAAATATTTTCCTAATAAAACCAATTATTGTTAACGATTTTGTCTTTTAATAATATAATATCTGACAAAGCACAGATATGCTGGTGTAAGAGGGGTGAATACTTTAGAAAATGTGGAGAGATCATCATTATCATCATCATCCTGGCTGGGGCTTGAGAAGAACAGTCCAAAATGCTAATACTGCTAACAGTGAACGAAAGTGTCGACTGTCATCGGGGGCTAACTGCTTCCGCTCACCATATGCAGCCGTAGCATGTTGGGTGGAGCTACTCCTTTAAACAGAAAGTGGCACGAACACTTGAGAAGGCATTAATGGCACCATAAGCAAAACTACAGAACCCTCATGCCCACATTTTAACCCCAGTCCCACAAAAAATACAAAAATATCCACAAAAACAGTGAAAAAAGGCAAGAAGAAGAACAGGGAATACATCTAACAACCATCATGAGGACACTGACATCATATTCTTTCTGACGATAATCTGTTATACACATCTGACATGGAAAACTCGAGGAAAGGAGAAAAGAAGCGGACTATCGATATGCAAATAATTCCTTTCCGAGTCTTTCCATGACACGCACATTCATGTTAAGAGATCCCTTACTGCATTTAAAACCAGGAATACCAGAAAACAGGATAAAAAAAAAAAAAAAAAAAAAAAGGAAAGAACTACAGGCAAGAGAGATTTCCATCCACAGAGCTGCTCAATCGCTAGTGCTATGAACCAGCCAATCACAGGCTTCCAGCTGCCCTCCTATTCGCGTTAGCAGTTTAGGTGAGAAGATTTGCACATCATGAACCATGCTACATTGGCTCCCGTCGTTACATTAAAAACACTTATGCCGTTTAATACTAAAAACACTATGGGCAATGAACACAGAGATTAAAAAAATATATATATATCTATTAAAAAAAGGCTTGATATGAAAACTCGTGCAACAGAGAGACGAACCAGAGTAGAAAATTATAAAAGGAGAACAGCGAAGGATAGTCTGGATGGAGTACTTTCAAATCCTACAGTCGAGTCACATTATTATGACCACTTCGTGAGCTGCTGCTGCTGTCGAAACTCTCTGGGCCCACTCAACATGTGGAAGGCAATCTCGACCGAACCCATCCTTGCAGATCACGTACACCCGTACATGCCGATTGTCTTCCCTGGTGCGGATGGGATCTTCCACCAAGACGATGTGACGTGGCTAGGAGTTTCCGACGCTGGCTGGCAGTGCAGGGCCAAGACTTCCAAGTACTACCCTGGACCCCTAGTTCTCCAAACCTGAACCCAACTGAGCAGCCGTTGGACCAGCTGGATCATCATGCTCACTCTATGGATCCTCCGCCACGCTCGCTCCGGCAGCTGTGGGACGCACTGCAGTCAGTATGGCTCCAGACGCCTGCGACAACCTACCAGGACCTTACTGGGTCACTCCCAGCCCGTCTAGCTGCCGTCCGTGCTGCACACGGTGGTGGTCATGATAATGTGACTCGACCGTGTAACTTGAGACGTCCTGTAAGTACAGATGCACAAATCTTAAAGTTGAGAAAGTCGGATTTTCATATTAATTTTTTTTTTTTTTTACACCAATTTGGACATGTTCACCGCAATCAAAGACCTCGTCCTCAAACAATGACACTGTCTTTTTTTTTTTAAACAGAACAATCTGTTTCTCCATGATGACGAGAGCAACTCCATTATACCTTGTGAGGGAGCGACTCCATTACACTAAATACCTCATAAAACAAAACAGGCAGTAAAACTCACACCTCGCTCTTTGTGAACGCAACACATGATCCAGGCAGACGGAGAAAAGCGAACTGGCACGACGGACCATAAGTCACCGACCAAATTAAAACAGCTACAGAAAAGCCACGGCGATGTCGAGGAATGCATAATGAGACTAGGCAGAGGGAGACACTTAAAACAAACCCATAGACGTGATCTCCATCGTCACCCACAAGCACTTTTTCTTTAGACTGGCCATTCCTGTTAAAATTGGTCTAAAAGCCACAGAATGTTTAAAAAAAAAAAACAAACACCACCAAAAAACCTCTGTTCTGGAAAAAAAAAAAAAAAATTCTGTTGAAGCACCAAAGAAAACAAAAACGATCCTCTTCTCAGCTACGCTTTGCACATTCGCTTCATGAGGGCTCAAATGACTGAAGAAACAGGATCAATCCACCCATCCAATCGCGCATACAGAAGAAATTCATTCTTCTAGTGGTGAGTCCCAGAGGAAGGAGAGTTCTTGGTCTTGCACACATAAAGCAGATACATGTACACATCTATTCATACCAGTATATAAATTCCATTTTCAAACGTTACTCAAAAATCTCTTCTTTTTTTTTTTTCTTGTTATGACGGAAGGGATGGAGGAAATACGGAAAGAAAAACTAGCGTTTAAAAAAAAATAAAAATAAAACCCAGGAAAGAAGAAGATCATGGCAACGACGTTGTTAAAAAGGGTTTGTCCGTTTTGCCTTGTTTTGTCCTTATTACTTCATGTCCAAGTGGAGACGTCCACGCTTGCGCCTCAGTCAGGAGGCAGCAGGTCATGCAGACGAAAGCGGTCACGGACGTGTGGTCGCACATCCTCATCCTGGAGGAGGAAAAACACAACATGTTATTCGCATAGACAGTATAACCACGATCCGATGACCGTTTTCTGACCTTTTACATCAAGGTCATGAGCCTTACATTCTCATTACCAAATAATGGGAGCTGTGTTCCACTTGATTCAATACAAATCAATCATTAAATTATAAAAGATTTAATATCCTAAAAACAGCAGAAGAAAAAAATAAATAAAAAAAAGAAGCATGATGATCATATAGAAAACATGGTCACCCTTCGTTCATGTATTTTGTTTTTGTTTATTTAAGCTGTTTAAAAACTTTAATGCCCCAATAGGTGCTAATATCAGCTGTATTAATGCCTGGTGCCGCTTTAATAAGGCCCTTTCAGCTCTGGACAGCTGACCCGCTAGCCAATACGCTCGTTTATACATTAAGAGCATGCTAGCCAGCCACCCAGAGCAGCAGGAGAAGCATTTGGGCTGCACGGTGCATTTAAAACGTTATCGCCTGAACACAGCTTCTTATCCGTTAGTTCTCCATTACAGCTTAAAAGGTGCAGGTGCCAGAATATAAGCGGTGCACCATTTAAGGTGGAACAAAACACTAATCCCAAACACCCCCCCAAAAAAGACCCCCAACAACAACAAAAAAACCCCACACAAACAGCATAGTAATCATCGCCTCAAACTAGAGCTGGCACACTTCTCTCTGGGTCGTTTGTTCCCGAGAGAGATCCTACGAAAAGAGCCCAAGTCAGATTAATAGGGTTAGGGTTTTTTCAACCACAGAAGAGTTCACTTGCTTTTACTCGAGTGTGTATGGATTCAATTCTCACTCAAGAACAGATTCCAAAAGGGAAAGCGCTGGCGAAGGTCAGAATCTTTGTGAAAACTTTATGGGCTTTAAGAAGAAACACCTGCTTAGGAACTGGTGAGTTCCATACTGTGAAACCAGCCCTACCTCAGACTAACACCAGGGTTTCTCCACCGCTTGGACAGGAAAGATCAGACATGCCCAACAATGCTCTAGTAGACGTGTAAATTGTGTGTATTGTGTTGCACTTATAATGACCTTTTCCCCTCTATAGGTATGAGCGCTGGGCTGGGGTTGCCAGGTAATGCTTTACTTGCTCTATGTCTGTGTATTAATCTCTAGGTATCAGCACTGCCCCTTGTTCGGGCAGTGTCTGAGCTTGTGGTGAGTTTTAGTCTCTAACCTTCCTACACTAGCTGGAATATTATCCATCGGAACACTGAGCACGCTTGTAAGTCGCTCTGGATAAGAGCGTCTGCTAAATGCCTTAAATGTAAATGTAAAGGGCTAACCGCACGTACAGGGAGATCATCGTGCTCCCTGTAGACATTTCTGCTTCTATTAAAATAGGTCCTAATTATTCAAACTGCTATTTCAATATTTTATATTTTAATCATCACATTTGATCAAACATTTTTGCAGCAAAAAAAAAAAAAAAAGCAGACTCCCTGAGACCATGAGCATGATAAAGCAGTCAGTAAGGGACATACCAACTCTACCAACTTCTCCAGGAACGGAACCAGCTTGAGGAGCTCAT
>JAMWET010007708.1:102500-130100 GCA_024036415.1 Prochilodus magdalenae
CACACAGACAGACAGACAGGCAGGCACAGATACACACACAGACAGACAGACAGGCAGGCACAGACACACACACAGACAGACAGACAGGCAGGCACAGACACACACACAGACGGACAGACAGGCAGGCACAGACACACAGACAGACAGACAGACAGACAGGCAGACAGGCAGACAGGCACAGATACACACACAGACAGACAGACAGGCAGGCAGACACACACACAGACAGACAGACAGGCAGGCAGACACACACACAGACAGACAGACAGGCAGGCAGACACACACACAGACAGGCAGACACACACACAGACAGGCAGACACACACACAGACAGACAGACAGACAGACAGGCAGGCACAGACACACACAGACAGACAGGCAGGCACAGACAGACAGGCAGGCACAGACACACAGACACACAGACACACAGGCAGGCACAGACACACACATACAGACAGGCAGGCAGGCACAGACACACACAGACAGACAGACAGGCAGGCACAGACACACACAGACAGACACACAGGCAGAGAGGCAGACACACAGGCAGACAGACAGACAGGTAGGCAGACAGACAGAGACACACACACAGACAGACAGGCAGACACAGACAAAGTCACACACAGGCAGACAGACAGACACACAGGCAGACAGACAGACACACAGGCAGAGAGGCAGACACACAGGCAGAGAGGCAGACACACAGGCAGACACACACACAGACAGAGAGGCAGACAGACAGGCAGACAGACAGACACACAGGCAAGACAGACACACAGGCAAGACAAACACACAGACCCCACCAGGAGTGTTTAGTGTAGCTGTACTCACGGGTCAAACACCTCCCAATCCTCCTCACATGAGGCATCAATAGGAATACTGGCAGGGACCTCCACATACCCAGCAGGCGGTGGGGAGCCAGGGGCTAGGATGGAGAGAACATGCACGCATTTAGAATGCATTTAGAGTGCAACAGAAATATGACCAAGACCTCCTAGTATATATGTTTATGTAAGGTGTGTTTTAATGAGTATATAATTGACCGCTCGTTCATTACATTCAGACCAATTCTAAAGAACCCGTCAACAATAACCTTCACAATTCCCTGCAAGCCGGGTTCAGAAAAGCCAGAGGAACACGAGGCATGACTGCCGATCACTGAAAAAGCTTTCCAGGTCATGACAGATCAGTTTCTAGATCATGACGGGAAATGGACAACTCCTGCAAAAGAATAAGACAAGGCTGCAACCTATCACCAGACCTGTTCAACCGGTCTGCTCAACATAATGACAAAGAAGACAACCAAGGAGTCGAGACTGGAGGAGGAAATATCAATAACCTCCGATGTGTGGACGACAACACTTACAGTGGAGGGTCAGGAAGACTTCAAGGTCTTCATAAAGAATGGTTTTTACAATGGGCAGAATCGAGAAGTTGCCAAGTTTACCATTGATGGGGATGATGCAGAAGAGCTGAGCAGCCTTTGAATACCTGGATCAGTCCAAATCATGACAGACTGGCACTCGGCAGCACAAGGATAACGGAGCTCCAGTGTCTCCCGTTCAATGTAAAGATGTGTCAACAAACACACGAGCGGTCACCTCCATAAAGACCTACTTAAAAGATCAAAGAGCAGGACCGGGAGACCATTTGGAATATCGTAAATGGTAATTCAAAGATTCTTGGTCCATGAGAGCCTCACGTCTCACCCAGGGCCCAGATAACAAAACCGACACCATCTTATTTTGGACAGAGTATGAAAGAGCCAGTTCACTGACAAAGACAATCATGCTTGGAACAGATGATGGTCAAAAGGAAGAGGATGGCCAGCAACAAGATGGACGGATACAATCAGAGGAATCACAAAAAGACGCCTGAGGACCTAAACGGGAGACATGCTATTTCAGAAAAACAATATCTACATAGTTGCCAGGAGACAGAACCTATTCGGTGATATAGCCATCATTGAGAAGCGAACCTGGAGGCAGTGCTCCGTACCTGTGAGGGGTGGCAGATCGGCATGAACCACTTCATCCTCCTCCTCTTCCTCCTCTGTTTGAGTGTAGTTCGGGGGCGGGAGTCTCATGGCTGCAGAGGGCATGGCACCGGGGCACAGCGGAGCACACGTGGCAGTGCTGATGGGGGTCTCCTCCACCTGTTCCATATCCAGCTGTTTTACTATCTCCTCCGCCTCCACAGCCTGGCCTGGCGAGTCTGAACCAGACACACCTAGGAGAGACAAAGACAGAGCGTTTATTGCCTCCTTCATTAAAGAAACAGACTCCCGGCTAATCCAAGAGTGCTGGGTATCGCCAAACCGAAGTCTGGAAGGCTCACCGTTTTTGCTTGCTGGTGAGAAGTAGTTGAAGACAGGAGAGAAGATCGTCCCCAGCAAAGTGGTGCGTGGAGGGCTGCTCAGTGCATCCCCAGGCTCTTCAAACTTCCCATTAGGCTTTGCCGCCTTACTCGTGTCATGGTTCCGGGCTTCTGCAGGTCAGAGGTTTGTGGAAATCGGTAATCAGTTATGATTTCACATCGTCACTGAGAAAACTAGAAACCCTTATTTGGAAAAATGCACAGTACTTCACCTGAACAGCTAAACTTACAGCGGCCACAATATCGTCACTGTGTGACTGTGGAAAGACTCCAAATAAATCTGAACGGTTCCCAATGGTGAAATAAATACACTGGGCCATGTTCTCTATCCAAATCTGGCTTCTTCAGTCTTGCACTGGAGCTACGAGGCAGCTGGGGACACCACACCACATAGCATGTGGCCACTGGATCCACGATGCTAGTTGACATGCATAAGCTTCCAGTACGTTAGCTGTGTGAGCCCTGTACGTCCAGTACGAAACTCACTCACTCATCATCTAAACCATTCCATCCTTCTGGGTCATGGGGGCCGCTGGAGTCCATCCCAGCATTCAATGGACAGAAGGCAGGAAAGACCCTGGACAGGCCACCAAGGGGGCAATTTAGCATCTCCAGTCCACCCAACAGCATGTCTTCAGATTGTGGGAGGCCGCTGGAGCACACCGAGGAAACCGAGACACGGGGAGACCGTGAAAACTCTACCCAGAAAGCACCTGGGACACTCGGGCTGGGCCCTTCCTGCTGTGAGGCGATAGCGCTGCGCACTGCGTGAGACTACCAGTCTGTGTCTGACTTGATGTTCGATGCAGCGCATGCACACAACTCACCGCCATCGATGGAGCACCTCCTGCGGACACCTTTCCTGGATGGGATGGCACTCTGAGGGGTGGAGGTGATGATGTCACAGTTCAGACGACTCCTCTTGGTTGGGTTCTCCGGCCCCACCTGAGAAACACGCAGGTGGACATGGGTTTGAAAACAAGCAGTGTGCGGATATCAAACGGATAGCTCCTCAGATTATTCTACCGGACTGGTTCAAGAGTCCGACACCAACTTCAGACTAAAATCCCTTCGCTTTCAGTGATGCTCTACCTTCATTTTTATTTGTTTATTTGATTAATGACCGAATATTTTAAAAAGTGCTTCGGTAATTACTCTGCTGATTACAGAATTCATTGGTTTGACAAACAAACATGCAGACATACAGGGGTTGGACAACGAAACTGAAACACCTGGTTTTAGACCACAGTCATTTATTAGTATGGTGTAGGGCCTCCTTTTGCGGCCAATACAGCGTCAGTTGGTCTTGGGAATGACATATACTGCGTCCTGCACAGTGATCAGAGGGAGTTTAAGCCATTCTTCTTGCAGGATAGTGGCCAGGTCACTACGTGATGCTGGTGGAGGTTCGTCCTTCTTGGTGGTATGCTGACATTACCCTGGATACCGTGGCTCTTGATACATCACAAAGACTTGCTGTCTTGGTCACAGATGCGCCAGCAAGACGTGCACCAACAATCTGTCCTCTTTTGAACTCTGGTATGTCACCCATAATGCTGTGTGCATTGCAGTATGTTGAGCAGAACTGTGCTCTTACCTGCTAACTGAACCTTCACACTCTGCTCTTACTGGTGCAATGTGCAGTTAATGAAGATTGGCCACCAGGCTGGTCCAATTTAGCCATGAGACCTCCCACACTAAAATGACAGGTGTTTCAGTTTCATTGTCCAACCACTGTACGTGACATTCCGGATTTGGCCGAAAGTCAAATACCAAACTCAGTTTTTTCACTCTTTCAAGCCTTTTAATTTAGTCACAGAAAATCAATGACTAAACTGCAGCTTAAACATATTTACTGAACACTGAACATTTTTAACATTCCAGCAGACATACCATAAAAAAAACAATAAGTTAAACCTGGAATTTAGAGAAAAGTAATGGCGTCATTAAAATTAGTTTTTTATAAATTCCTTCTTTTCACTTATTCAGCCGAACACAACAGTTTTCCCCCTCGCCATTTTCAGCTGAATGATTTAATTTGTCAAACAGTCACATTTAATATCCCTATTAGGAAAAAAACAACAACAACAAAAAAAAAACACATAATAATAATAATAATAATATTATTGTTATTATTAATGTTGAGCTTCAAGCGACTGACAATCACAGGCAAGAAATTTTAGAGAGGGTTTTAAAAAAAATTAAATAAACAATCATTTGCACAAATAGCAAAATAGTCAACACGAGGCTCAGTAGAACTTTGCTAGGATCTGTGAGACTCTCAGCAGGATGGAGCCTTCCTGAAAAGCTGCTCAGCAGGCCAAGCAAAATCATGTCTCTGCTCTCACCCCGCACCGCTCACCTGCTCGGATAAAACTACCGTAAGTGTACCAACTTCACCAAACTCAGTTTCAGTGGTGACAATTTTAACCACGAACTTCGGCCGCCTTGCAAACACAGCACTGAACAGCTCTACACGCATGAAGTGGTGCTTTTCACTAAAACAGAAACTCCTTCAGTTCACTGCTGGGAAATTACTTCCAGTTGTGACCATGTAATGCTACACACCAAACAACGAAAATGAAAAACATCTTCTGCACATTTTATTGCACAATAACTGCTTTAATATGCTGAATGTAACATACTGCGGGGGGCTTTAGCTATCGCACAGCGTGTTAAACTCTAACAGGACCAGTCCTTCGTTTACATGTGCGCGGCAGGCGAATGTGTTGGCTGGGGTTTCGTTCTTGTCCTGTGGAATGTTAACTTGGGGGTAACGTCCAAATCTCTCCAGAGTACAACAGACCTGTACTACTACCAGAGATTTCCACAAAGGTATTCAGACAAGAGGGTTCTACAGAAGGTTCTAGGTAAGTGGAAATGATGATGATTCCACCTGTGTGGTTCTACAGGGCTCTTCAGAACACAAGGGTCTGGATGAGGAACCTCTCGTACGCTTCACACCGGAACCTTTAGAAAGACCTCTAGTTACTGTTACAGCTCACAGTCTGGGCTGGGAAAGGCTGCCTCTCTAAATACATGGGAGGGAGGGAAGGAAAAGAAAGGAAGGAAGGAATAGTAAGGAAGGAAGGAAGGAAGGCAAAAAAAGGAAGGAAAGAAGAAAAATGAAGGAGTAGAAGGAAAAGAAAGAATGAATAAATTAAGAAAAAAGGAAGGACGTAAAAGGAAGGAAGCAAGGAAGGGATAGAATGAAAGGAAAAGAAAGGAAAGAGTAGAAGGAAAATAAAAAGAATGAATTGAAAAAAAAAGAAGGAAGAAAAGGAATGAAGGAAGGAAGGAAAAAAAAGAAAGGAAAAGAAAGAATGAATGAAGAAAAGGAAAAGAAAGACAGACGGGATTAATGGAAGGAAGGAAGGAAGAGGGAGGAGAAGTGAGGGAAGGGAACAGAGGGAGGAGAAGTGAGGGAAGGGAACAGAGGGAGGAAAAGAAAGGAAAGAGTAGAAGGAAGAAAAGGAATGAAGGAAGGAAGGAAAAAAAAGAAAGGAAAAGAAAGAATGAATGAAGAAAAGGAAAAGAAAGACAGACAGGATGAATGGAAAGAAGGAAGGAAGGAAGGAAGAGGGAGGAGAAGTGAGGGAAGGGAACAGAGGGAGGAGAAGTGAGGGAAGGGAACAGAGGGAGGAGAAGTGAGGGAAGGGAACAGAGGGAGGAGAAGTGAGGGAAGGGAACAGAGGGAAGAGAAGTGAGGGAAGGGAACAGAGGGAAGAGAAGTGAGGGAAGGGAACAGAGGGAAGGGAACGGAGGGAAGGGAACGGAGGGAAGGGAACTTGACATGATCAGGAAGTGATTGAGAAACCAGTCTGATCCAGTATCTCTGGACTGAGAGAGTCACGTTTGGATGTACGACTACTCTTACCAAACTCACCCAGACACACCATCTCTTACTGAACACTAGCCCTGAACACTGGGTAGGCTAGTGTCTCCCGAACCCACCTCACTTCAAAACCTGATCACATCACGGAGAGGGTGTGGAATTCTGAAAGGACAGCTGGAATTGAGACAATGCCCGTGTAAAAGCCCCGGTACCCGCTCCGCCAGCTGCTAGCCGGTTTAAACCGACCATACCTAGTGTCATTACGCAAGCAGTGTGGAACCATGTCTAAAATTAGACCACTCCTGCACTCCTCCGACGAGCAGCAGCATTCCTCCCAGGGTTCCTGGGCGAATACGACACCAGGTCCTGACAAAGCCTGGACCTGCTTCTCAAATCCAGACAGGGGTCTAACCGAGACCGATAACGAGGAGGAGGGGGGGATACCGGTCATGCACCAACACTACATTAGAACAGGCATTTAACGACCGCAATGAACGTTCGGCCAATTTTGAAGAGTTTGATCATCAAAATACTAAATATAAAGATTACACAGCAGCGGTTACACCTGAGGGAGCCGCGCGTTTCCACGCAGCACCACCGGAGAGACGTATTCCTGTTCACCAACACCGACTGGAGCTGATCTCCAGCAGCAGCGCCTCTCCATGACAGTCACAAGGCCTCTCCCAGTGAATGTGGCTGGGTTTGCTGATGCACACCAGACCCCTGATAGTCAAGACACACAGCCGTCCAAACACCATTCATGTTTTAGAGCTCTGCCTGCTGAACTCCAATTTGAGAGATGCTTGCTGCTGTAGTTTGCTAGCCAGCTAGCTAGCTAGCTAGCATGTGGGCGCATTGAACTCAGAGAAATGACGACGGTGATGAGGCTTTTACACCAATCCAACTCACACCGGCAGGAACAACGTTACAATGAAATGCCCATTAGTATAGTTGCATATGAGGCAGTGTAAACAAACAAACAAACAAACAAACAAACAAACAAGGCACTGGCTAACAGTAGAAATTAAACAAGCAGCTATTTGCTTGGTATTAATTCGCTTTACTTGAACAGTAGCTTGAATTTTTTTTTAAAAATAAATAAATAAATAAAAATAAATAAATAAATAAATAAACCTGAGGAGTCCTGGGACCCCGACACAGACCAAGGCTCTTCGGCTGGTACGTATAATCTTCCAGTAAGCTGGTAAGTGTATTAAACGCTCTTTTAGTGTTCACTGTTTGAGCTCCTGACTCAAGTTGGTTTGCTGAGCGGCTCAGAGGGCTGTTCACACTAACGCCAGATCCAGGGCAGGTTACTAAAGACAATGTAAACAAACACTAGAGCGGCAGGGAATTCCACAAGCTACCTGAGTCACAGTCACCGTGTGTGTTTACACGCACTCAATAACAACTTCTAATAACCACAGAAAATCCGATTCAGTCAGTGATCTGGTTATCACGGTTATATCGGGAGTCAGACCGTGAGGAAACATTACATTACTGGGTTTTAGCTGACGCTCTTATCCAGAGCGACTTACAAGGGTGTTCATATCACAGGTGGGCCAGTGTAGTGTTAGGAGTCTTGCCCAAGGACTCTTATTGGTGTAGCACAGCCTAGTGACCCAGACCGGGAATCGAACCCCAATCTTTAAAAACCGCAATATTTAAAAACATAACTCCATATAAAATAATTTGGGTTATGTGAAATAATTAATTATTTGAATTAATAATAATTAATAATTATTTAAAAAAAACTAATTAATAATATTTAAATCATTAATAAATATTAATTAATAATAAAGAGCTGAGAAAAGAGGGTATATCCGAGAAACCTCAAACCAGAGTCTTCTGTACAAGCAGCAGAAGAGTCGTAGCATGCTGTGCTACATTTCATTTGTCTTACTTGGCGTTGCACGGCCTGCGATCCGAGTACTGCGCATGCACAGACTGAGAAATCCAAAACGAAATCAGAGGAGGAGTTTACACGCACCGAGAAACCAGATTACTGAGCTAAACCCAGCTCTCCGTCAGGTTCTAGGCCTTAAGCTGATCTAGGAAGACTGGTGTACAAGGACTCTTCATTAATCAGATAATGAATTAATGAATAACCTACAGAGGAAGGAAAGAGCGGTTAGGTTTTACCTTTAAGGCATCATTATGGATGAAGTTCTTGAGGGTGGACAGAAGGCCCTTTCCTTGGACTGCGCACTCCTCCTCGTTTGGGTGTCTGCGTTTGGTCCGGGCCAGTTGAGGGGCGTGGACGGTGTTCGGCCGCTGAGAAGCCTTGCGCATTCTCAGCCTCATATTGCCAACAGTCACATGTAAAACTGAGGAAAGACAGAACAAAGGCAGTCAGCGCCACACGTCCTAGACAGGCAGAATTACTTTTACTTCTTAAATAAAAATAAAAAATAAAAAAAAAAACCTCAAATTCAACATTTTACTGCAGGTGTTGGCACTGCGGACAGCAAACTAACATCTGGACACCAAAACATCAAACAACAGAGAAACGGCCCCACAGAGTACTTCAGGTCAGTCTGAGGGAGAGTCCTCCAACACTCAACTGCAACTCAGCACCCAAAAAAGAGAACGGTACAGTCTTCACTAGTCTACAGTAGTATTAAACTGACTGATCAAAAGCTGAAGGTGTAAACAAATGGAACTCCCGCTCCCAACCAGCCAATCCACCCGGAACCTTTCACCCGGAAATACATTCATTCTCACTCTCACTCTCTCTCGCCATTCTTTTTCTTCTCTCTCTCTATTCTTTTTCTTCTCTCTCTCTATTCTTTTTCTTCTCTCTCTCCATTCTTTTTCTTCTCTCTCTCCATTCTTTTTCCTCTCTCTCTCTCTCTCTCTCTCTCTCTCTATTCTTCTTCTTTTTTCTCTCTCTCTCCATTCTTTTTCTTTTTCCTCTCTCTCTCCATTCTTCTTTTTCCTCTCTCTCTCCATTCTTTTTCCTCTCTCTCTCTCCATTCTTTTTCCTCTCTCTCTCCATTCTTTTTCCTCTCTCTCTCTCTCTCTCTCTCTCTCTCTCTCTCTCTCTCTCTCTCTCTCTCTCTCTCTCTCTCTCTCTCTCTCTCTCTCTCTCTCTCTCTCTCTCTCTCTCTCTCTCTCTCTCTCTCTCTCTCTCTCTCTCTCTCTCTCTCTCCATTCTTTTTCTTTTTCCTCTCTCGCCATTATTTTTCTTCTCTCTCTCTCTCTCTCTCCATTCTTTTTCTTCTCTCTCTCCATTCTTTTTCTTCTCTCTCTCTCTCTCCATTCTTTTTCTTTTTCCTCTCTCTCTCTATTCTTTTTCTCTCTATTCTTTTTCTCTCCATTCTTTTTCCTCTCCCTCCCTCTCTCTCTCTCTCTCTCCATTATTTTCCTCTCTCTCTCTCTCTCTCTCTCTCTCTCTCTAATCTGGAAAACTAAACTGAAAGTCCGACCCCATAGAACATGGACAAAGTGGATCAGAATTTGGTCGAGTGGTTTTTAATTTTCTGGCCCGTCTGTGTTCTGTGTAGGGAAACCATCTGGGCTCTGGCTTGTAATAACCTGATTAAGCTGATTTTGCTGTAGAAGTTATTGAAATTGGCTGCAAATATTTTATACAACTATATTTGACAAATATTCAGGTTAAGGCGCATTCGCACCGATTTGAGTCCGATTTAAATGGGAGGGGAGGATTTTTAATTAAGTTTTAAAAAACGAAGGTGTACATTCATGGCGTACTTTTCAAAGAGTCCAAAACTGAAGGACCACTGATGGACCGCACCGCTGCTTCCCCTGCGGTTTGGATTCACTAAAAACAGACTGACCCATCAGAGCGCCACTGTCATGGTCACAGCCCAAACAAAGGCGCATCAGGACGGCAGCTGGAAGGCTATAAATGACAGAGTAACTGATGGCAGTGGCTGCATACAACTTCAGCTCATTCACTCTTTACTGAGAGGAGCAACGAGCAGGACCTCGAATTCTTCCACTGACCTCCAGGACCACCTGCAGAACCACCTATTCAGCTTCAGCTCCTGTAATAGTGCTGAACAGTATGTGGTGTTGGGATCCCTGTAGGATGGGATGCTTATGCACTGTTGAGCTGCAACGTGTAGAAGAACAAACGTGTGGTGGGAACCAATCAAGCACCACCGTCGCTTTCAGGGCACGGCAGCATCAGCAACATGGGCTTCTACATCAGCCGTGTTCAGTTTAACGCCTCCTCTCATGGTATTGGAAGATTGTGAATGGGAATGACGAATAACGTACCCAGCATCATAAATAGAACCATGAGCAGGGTGCCACAGTACACTGCTGATAGCATCACCAGTTATGTTATATTGTAGGGCGGGACCGAACACCATTTTTTGGGCTCCAGAGATTCGGCACCGACCGGAAGCGAATATTCAAATCTTTGTTCGGGGGGAGTGGGGTGTTAATATCACGCCGCTTGTTAAGCCGTGACATAGAAACGTATCGGTCCAGGGCGTAGCCTCTACTGCACTGGCTGAAGCTATACAGAACTGGCTAAGACGACAAAATAAAATAAAATAAAATAAAAAAATAAAAATAAAATAAAATAAAATAAAATAAATAGGAAGGGGGGAAAAAAAACCAAAAAAAAAAAAACCCATTTTTTTCTTGTGAGGAGGAAAAATAAAAAAATAAAAAAATAAAAATCTTCATTTGACTCAGAGCATCATCAGGTCTGCAGAGAAGACCACTGGAGTCAAACTACCCACTGTGCTGGATCTGCACCAGGGACCAGGAAACGTGCAGAGATCATCATCATCACTGACCCATCACACCCTAGCCATCGCCTGTTCCAGCATCTTCCCCCAGGCTGCCGCTTTAGCCTAACGAGGATCAGGACAACCAGGCTACAGAGAAGCTTCCTCACACATGCCACCACACTCATGAGCAGCTGAACATTACTCTCCACCTTCGGGGAACTATCACTTCCTGTTCTGTACTTCTAATTCTCTCTTATTCATCTGTCTAGTCACAGTATCACACATCACCCCATCCTCTGTACTGCCTCAGACTGGCGTTTCCTCCTGTACTGCACTCTATAAGCCTTAATCTGCCTCTACGTCCGGACTGCTGCACTGTAATATACATATACACATAATGTAAGGTGTACCGGTATGTAAGGTGTACAGGTATGTAAGTATGTGTGAACATACTTGGCAAATGATGACGGTTACAACTCTTAAACGGACAGAGAAAAACACAGTTTGGCGTCTGATGGGCAAAAGGCCATCTGCAGATAGCCGATATAGTCTGTGGTGGGTTGTTGGGTGTTGCTGGCCATGACGCCGGGTCTTTGAGTTGTCAGGCGTTTAGATCAGAGAAGAGCTGACGATGATAGCTAGCTATCTAGCTAAGACAGCACTGAGGCTAGCTGTATCTACTGTAGCTGGACAGTACACATAAAACAGCTAACAGCAGAACCGAGTTGTAACGGTGTGGCGGAGCCGTTTATGCAGGTCGCAATATATTAACCAAAAAAAACAAACAAACAAACAAACAAACAAAAAAAAGACAACAAACGAATATCCGAAAAAGCACTCTCTCTCTTCTCCTTCACTCTCTCTATACTTACTCTCTCCATTCTCATTCTTCTATTATTCAGTCTCTCATTCACTCTATTCTCAGACTCTCTATTCTCATCCTCCCATTATTGAGTCTATTCCTCTCCAAGTTCTTTTCTCTTTATCTCTCTATTCCCAGTCTTTCCCTCTCTTCAGTCCCTCTCTATTTTTATTCTCGCTCCCCATTCTCAGTCTCTTGCCACTCACATTCTCTCTCTCTCTCCATTCTCATTCTCTCTCTCCTCTCTATCTCTCTCTATTCTCATTCTCTCTCTCTCTCTATTCTCATTCTCTCTCTCTCTATTCTCATTCTCTCCCTCTCTCTATTCTCATTCTCCCTCTCTCTATTCTCATTCTCCCTCTCTCTATTCTCATTCTCTCTCTCCCTCTCTCTATTCTCATTCTCCCTCTCTCTATTCTCATTCTCTCTCTCTCTATTCTCATTCTCTCTCTCCCTCTCCTCATTCTCTCTCTCCCTCTCTCTCCTCATTCTCTTTCTTCTTTCTCTCCTCATTCTCTCTCTTTTCTCATTCTCACTCTCTCTCTCCTCTTGCTCTCTCTCTATCTCTCTCCTCATTCTCTCTCTCTCCTCATTCTCATTCTCCCTCTCTCCTCATTCTCTCTCTCCCTCTCTCCTCATTCTCTCTCTCTCTATTCTCATTCTCTCTCTCTCTATTCTCATTCTCTCTCTCCCTCTCCTCATTCTCTCTCTCCCTCTCTCTCCTCATTCTCTCTCTTTTCTCATTCTCACTCTCTCTCTCCTCTTGCTCTCTCTCTCTCTCTCTCTCCTCATTCTCTCTCTCTCCTCATTCTCTCTCTCTCCTCATTCTCTCTCTCTAAATGACTCATACTTTCTTTGATGCGTTTAAAGGCGTCTCAGTGTTCAGAGCTTGAGAGGACATCACTTCAGCCAAGATGTGCAGTTACAGACATCTGGATGCATTCAAGACACCATTTCCTCCAGCGCAATTACGAAAGGACAGCAGCACGAGTTATAGCCCAGGACTCCAACAATACTCTCCTAACTTCAAGCGCCAGCATGCGTCCAGAATCAAACCAGCACTGACACACAGCCCGACCCGGCACTCCAGCACCCAGAGGCAGCAACACCAGCCCTGTGATATTAGTCTTACATAACCGCGGACGGTTCACCAGCACGCTAACGTCAGAGTTGTATAACCTGGGAAAGTATGATTTTACCATGACTCTCTTCTGCTCAACAAGCGGTCTCGAAGGGGGCTTCTGCACTTGGACCGCTTTGGCGTCTGAAGTGGTCCCACACCGCTGAGTCTTGGCTTTCTATATGTGAACAAGTCAAACCAAATCTGACCCCTCTAAAACCGCCCCCCAAACAAGCCTAACTCAGACCACGTCTCAAGGTGGTCTCAGTTCAGTGTGTCTGTAGTTCATTTTGTGGTCTGACTGATTTGTGTGTTGGGAAAATAAGCGACCCCAACCTGCTTCACATACGGGACGTGTTCCAATTACGCACTAATACCAAACCTAACTAGTGTTTGAGCATGTAGCACACAGTACAGTTACAAACGACAAAGCTCAGTGACTCAAAAACCCAGAGGGTACGGTAACGATGGACACTACTGTCCCACAATTCAACAGGAAAAGGACAGTGAGCAGATTCAGGTCTCGAAAACTCAGAGAAAATGGCAGACGGTCATGTAACGTTGGCTGCAGTAGAGGTAGGACCAGAAATGGTGGACTCCACCCAAGTCTGTCTAAAACAGTCTGTGACATAAATAATATATTAATATTAGATATAAATATAGAAATGAATATATTCCAGTAAATAAGGAGTTTTTAAAAACCTCTCTGTCAGTGAGAAACAATGCTACTAGCATGCTAACAGTGTGCACTAGCCTGCTAAACTCGTACATAGTAGATACGTGGTATCGACTATGGCCCCTATGGACTGGCCCAAGTATCCTATACACGATCCAGCTCTTTTAAGTCCTATCGGAGCCGAGATCCGATCCTGATATCGGAATTGTGCATCCCTAATACAGAGCAACAATAACCATGTATAAATACTAACCACCAACAACGTGTTGTAGAAACACGCGCCGACCTGATGCCTACAGACAGTCACGCTGTACACTTCAGCACAGCAGACAACACACACTTCGTAGCACTGGACGGGAAAGTCTGCGACATCCCGACACGCCTGGTCTTTCTATTTAGCTAATTAATGTGGCTTTGTGGCAACATTACAGCAGAGAAACTACAACCCCTGCACCTTTATTAGGTTTTATCTGACCATGTTTAAGCCTCAACATACAGGGGTTGGACAATGAAACTGAAACACCTGTCATTTTCAAAACTACACACGGACTGGGTGTAGTTTGTGTTGTATGAGCTTGGCAAGAAAATCCAGGGTTGTTTCCAGCCAGCGAAGTTTTAACTGGCAGTCCAGACTGGTAGCACAGCATTTTAACTGGGTCCCAACTCAAACTACAACGAATGGGTAAGAACAGAACGGACAGGCCATGTCCTGTCTCAGTATCAAATTTCTGAAAATTGGAAGCGATAATATATTCAACCGAATAGTTACTAATGACAGACTAATATTATTAAATATAGACTGATAATGAGAGAGAGAGAGAGAGAGAGAGAGAGAGAGAGAGAGAGAGAGAGAGAGAGAGAGAGAGAGAGAGATTGAGGAGAGAGAGAGAGAGAGAGAGAGAGAGAGAGAGAGAATGAGGAGAGAGAGAGAGAGAGAGAGAGAGAGAGAATGAGGAGAGAGAGAGAGAGAGAGAGAAAGAGAGAGAGAAAAAGAGAGAGAAAGAGAGAGAGAAAGAGAGAGAGAAATAGAGAATGAGGAGAGAGAGAGAGAATGAGGAGAGAGAGAGAGAATGAGAGAGAGAGAAAGAAAATAATGTTTTCCTGATGTGAGGAGATAATTTCCTAGGACAGATCTGTACATGGAAAAGAAAAAAAGAAAAGAAAAGAAAAAGAAAGAAACACTCCCGGGGCTTTCTGCTCATGCTCACCGCGCCAGCGCCGTTACATAAAACGTGTTCCGGCATGTCCAGGACCTGTCCACCAGCCTGCCAAAGTCAGCCTCGCCTGGACCGCCCCCACTTTCCACAGCAGCGAAACACGATCGCACCACAAGTTTGTGAATGGTGCGCGAAAGCACACACAGGAAAGCGCGAGACACACCTTCAGCTGCAGCTCCCATTCACCAGACGCAGGCCGGGAGATCCTGCCGCGATAAACACCAAAACCCAAACATCAAAAGAGCCAGGAGACGACGCGCCACGCACTCGCGTGGGTTCACAAGGCTCACAGTCTAAATTTGTGACATGTGCGTGCAGGACTACGCACCTGAACCACATACCTCCATCTAGTGCCTTTGAAAACGTCTTTACTAGAGAGCTGCTTTTGAATGACTGAAGGTGTCATGAAGAGACAGTGCGGAGGAGGAGGTGCTGTTCACAAACCAAGGGCAACGGTTCCTGTGGACTAAACACTTTTCAAACAGGAAACCAAAAATACCCGACAGTAATTTTCTTTAAATAGCCAAACCGGAACAATCAGTACGTCATTCGGGTCACAGTGGGCTGCTTTAAACACAGATTTAAATAAATAAATAAATAAACAAATAAACAAACAAACAAATAAAAAATAAATAAATAAGTTTGAAGACAAAACATAAATAAAAATAAATAAATAATAAAATCATATATAATATATTAAAAGTTTTTTTAAAAATTTTTTTTTTATATATATGCCATGATAACATGGTCATCTTCCTACAGCTAAAGGCCTAACCAACCATAAGCAACACAAGAGTAATGATCGCTGGTTGGCAGGGCAGCCTGTGGCACCAGAATGTTACCGTTTAAGATGGAACAAGAAAATTGGAACAAAAAGCCGACAGATCTTGCTAGCTGCTAGCGTTAGCCGACGTTCTGTGATTATAATAAACTCTCTCACTTTACAGTTTCACATGTGACTGCATAAACAGACGTTAACGAGCTCCTGCTGGTGTGGCTCCATCACCGTTCCTTCTATTTGTATGTTGACCCCGAAGCCACACCAACACAACCTACACCGCTACACATGGAGTGAGTGGGATCCAGAGGCTCACCAGCTGATTCAGGTCTGGGTCAGGTCTCCAGGTGCAAAGAGAGTTTACAGGCTTCAGGCCAGTTCAGTAACTCAGTAAGTGTAATGTGTTAGTGTGCTGTAAGTAGTGTGTTGGTGTACAGTAACTCAGTAAGTGTAATGTGTTAGTGTGCTGTAAGTAGCATGTTGGTGTACAGTAACTCAGTAAGTGTAATGTGTTAGTGTACTGTAAGTAGTGTGTTGGTGTACAGTAACTCAGTAAGTGTAATGCGTTAGTGTACTGTAAGTAGTGTGTTGGTGTACAGTAACTCAGTAAGTGTAATGTGTTAGTGTGCTGTAAGTAGCGTGTTGGTGTACAGTAACTCAGTAAGTGTAATGCGTTAGTGTGCTGTAAGTAGCGTGTCGGTGTACAGTAACTCAGTAAGTGTAATGTGTTAGTGTGCTGTAAGTAGCGTGTTGGTGTACAGTAACTCAGTAAGTGTAATGTGTTAGTGTACTGTAAGTAGTGTGTTGGTGTACAGTAACTCAGTAAGTGTAATGTGTTAGTGTGCTGTAAGTAGTGTGTTGGTGTACAGTAACTCAGTAAGTGTAATGTGTTAGTGTGCTGTAAGTAGCGTGTTGGTGTACAGTAACTCAGTAAGTGTAATGCGTTAGTGTGCTGTAAGTAGTGTGTTGGTGTACAGTAACTCAGTAAGTGTAATGCGTTAGTGTACTGTAAGTAGCGTGTTGGTGTACAGTAACTCAGAAAGTGTAATGCGTTAGTGTGCTGTAAGTAGTGTGTCGGTGTACAGTAACTCAGTAAGTGTAATGTGTTAGTGTGCTGCAAGTAGTGTGTCGGTGTACAGTAACTCAGTAAGTGTAATGCGTTAGTGTGCTGTAAGTAGTGTGTTGGTGTACAGTAACTCAGTAAGTGTAATGCGTTAGTGTGCTGTAAGTAGTGTGTTGGTGTACGGTAACTCAGTAAGTGTAATGCGTTAGTGTACTGTAAGTAGCGTGTTGGTGTACAGTAACTCAGAAAGTGTAATGCGTTAGTGTGCTGTAAGTAGTGTGTCGGTGTACAGTAACTCAGTAAGTGTAATGTGTTAGTGTGCTGCAAGTAGTGTGTCGGTGTACAGTAACTCAGTAAGTGTAATGCGTTAGTGTGCTGTAAGTAGTGTGTCGGTGTACAGTAACTCAGTAAGTGTAATGTGTTAGTGTACTGTAAGTAGCGTGTTGGTGTACAGTATCTCAGTAAGTGTAATGTGTTAGTGTACTGTAAGTGGCGTGTTGGTGTACAGTAACTCAGTAAGTGTAATGTGTTAGTGTGCTGTAAGTAGCGTGTTGGTGTACAGTAAGTGTAATGTGTTAGTGTACTGTAAGTAGCGTGTTGGTGTACAGTAACCCAGTAAGTGTAATGTGTTAGTGTCCTGTAAGTAGCGTGTCGGTGTACAGTAACCCAGTAAGTGTAATGTGTTAGTGTCCTGTAAGTAGTGTGTTGGTGTACAGTAACTCAGTAAGTGTAATGCGTTAGTGTGCTGTAAGTAGCGTGTTGGTGTACGGTAACTCAGAAAGTGTAATGCGTTAGTGTGCTGTAAGTAGCGTGTCGGTGTACGGTAACTCAGTAAGTGTAATGTGTTAGTGTGCTGTAAGTAGCGTGTCGGTGTACAGTATCTCAGTAAGTGTAATGTGTTAGTGTCCTGTAAGTAGCGTGTTGGTGTACGGTAACTCAGAAAGTGTAATGCGTTAGTGTGCTGTAAGTAGTGTGTCGGTGTACAGTAACTCAGTAAGTGTAATGTGTTAGTGTGCTGTAAGTAGCGTGTTGGTGTACAGTAACTCAAAACTGAGCAATGCACAACAAGCACAATTACTGACATGCTAGAACTGCACGGCTGGTTAAGGAGTCCTGAGAGGAACCTTCAGCACAAACACTCATCACAACAAACTAACCGCTGAGTGATTAAGTCAAGCATAACAAGAAGTGTGTACACACTAATCATTAGGCCCATTTGATTTGTGATGTCAGTTATTTAAAATTATTTATAAATAAATAAGTAAATAAATAAACTCCACCCAGCCAGCCTATATTCAGAAACCCATTACATCCTGTTTCCACAACAACCAGTGATTTAAATAGCACCGGTTACTGGCAGGTATGTCACAACGGCAACAGCACTACAGGCTATAAAACACAACACACATACGGTTTTTCTGTATTTTAAACACAATAATCAGCTAAAAAATTAAAAAAAATAAGTACGCTGACGTGTGTACCGAGTACGCTGACGTGTGTGCCGAGTACGCTGACGTGGGTGCCGAGTACGCTGACGCGTGTATCGGGTACGCTGACGTGTGTACCGGGTACGCTGACCTGTGTACCGGGTACGCTGACCTGTGTACCCGGTGAATGACCTGTGTACCCGGTACGCTGACCTGTGTACCCGGTACGCTGACCTGTGTACCCGGTACGCTGACCTGTGTACCCGGTGAATGACCTGTGTACCTGGTGAATGACCTGTGTACCCGGTACGCTGACCTGTGTACCCGGTACGCTGACCTGTGTACCCGGTACGCTGACCTGTGTACCCGGTACGCTGACCTGTGTACCCGGTGAATGACCTGTGTACCCGGTACGCTGACCTGTGTACCCGGTGAATGACCTGTGTACCCGGTACGCTGATCTGTGTACCCGGTACGCTGACCTGAGTACCCGGTACGCTGACGTGTACACCGGCTGCTTTATGTTCTATACCCGTCAGAAGCTTGAGCTTGACTGGCCCTGAGAAGATGCACCCACTGAACGTACATTGTGCAATACATGCGCTTAGTGGCGGCGTCTCCCGCAACAGTGACGGGGCGACACAGTTCACCTCAGGTCATAACCGCCCAGGTAGACTTCTGCAGCTGTGTAGAAAGACAAAACAGTTCATGCCCCAAAACTCCCTCCATGAATAAAAGTTAGACAAACATGTATTTACTCCGAGCGCTTGTATTTAAGGGTCCAGTGTCCTGGAATACGCTACACTAGGGTTCGCCCCGACAGCATTTTACAGGATTTGAATACAGGATGTTGATAGGTCTACTGGGCCTCTCCTGTAAAGTCACCATTTTCTGTTGACAGGGACGATGTACACTACAGTCTCTTTCCTGTATATGCCTCACTACCGCCTCCGCCTCCACACTACCGTCTCTACCTCCACACAACTGCTTCTACCTCCACACTACTGCTTCTACCTCCACAATACTGTCTCCGCCTCCACCTCCACCTCCACAATACTGTCTCCGCCTCCACACGACTGCTTCTACCTCCACGAGTTTATTGATCCCGAATGAAATTTAGCAGGCAACTGCCTCTACCTCCATACTACTGCCTTACTGTTAGTAAATAATAACTGTATATGACATAGTTTGTTCACGGCTTGTGTCTTGTGTAGATTGTATACGGTGTATATGAGGGGTCGGTGTGTATATGGTGTATACTGTGTAGAGTGTTATGGTCTGTATTTATTGTGTGTGTGGAGACGTGTATATTGGTAATGTACCAGAAAGACACAAACCGAAACCAAATTCCTGGTGTGAGTCAACATACTTGGCCAATAAACCTGAATCTGACCACCAGAAACAAAATCATAATTTGGATCAGTTGTCCATCAGACAGAACAAATACTCCGCCATTTTTAATAATAAGTGCCTTTATAAGCCATACTAGTCCAATAATTATTACTTCTAATTAATAATCAGACTTCTGAAGTTATTAGATTATTCATGTGACCAGTAAACTGGGATTTCTGAGAAAATCAGATTTCTCAGTGCCTGTGCCTTTCCTGCGGTTGTGTGTTTAACACAGCAAATGCAACTAAAGCAGCTAAAACCAAATACATGCGGGGCAAAACTACAGGATTTAAATCATGTGTCTTATTTTGCGATTTTATTGGCTGGTCGCAAAACAAGGTCATCTGGTTCCGGCCAGAGTCATGTAAACCCAGAGATCCCCCCATTATCTGATTACTTACAGGCATGTGAACACAGTAAACGTATTACTGACAAAATCTGAATTTGACAGTTAGTGTCCAAGCACACTCCCCCAAGCACACTCCAGATTTTACTGCTGCATCAATAAAACAAATACTAGGCATAAAATACTGTACATGATTTGGTTGTCCTGTCTAGTGAGCTCACAGTGACACTGTGACATATCTAAGAGAATGTACTTCCTCCACGTGCTCCAATAACAGCTGGGATCAGATTTGGCATGGACCGGACAAATTCCTGGATGTTGCCACATCAATGTTCAGAACTCTTACATCAAAGAACTGGGCCAGATTTGGTGGATGCCTTCCCTGGCACAATTACGAGGAGAATTCCCTGTAGACTGGGATTTTCCCACTGCTGGTAGACCCGTATGACCGTACGCTTCCATACACCTGCAGATTCAGCTACTTCCTCCACACTATGGTCTTTGGATAAAAGGAGTGACTGCACTGGGGCATGCCAATCATTAGCATCTGCTCTGGAGCCATTTTCCACACATGGAATGAGACATTCCCTGCACTGTAGCACCTCTTCCCAATCTATGGATCCTGTCACTCACACCCCGCAGGTATTTATAGCCCCATCGTCCTCGTAGAGCAGCGGCATCTGTAGGAGCCTGAAGTTACTGCTCAATATGAATGAACTTATGTTTTTAATGATTGGAATATTAGGTGCATGTGGACACACACTGTTGCTACAAGCATATGCTATTTGTACTGTTAATTAAAAATAAATAAATAAATAAATAAAAAAGTAGGAGAGAAAAGTGCAGGCAATGCTGCGCTAGGCAGTTACGTGTTGGGGCCCGAGTCCACGGCACTGTGGACTGGACGTATGGTACACCTATTAAAAATTATACACTCAGCATTTTCTTATTGTCTGACGAACCTAAAGCTCCCCTGATGTGATTTCCCTCTGAGGCGTCTGTGCCTTTCAGCTTCAACAGGCCAATGTGGAAAGGAGCTGGTGGTGCTCAGGCGACGCCTGGCAGGATTTATTTTACATAGTGTCCTTACTGATTAAATAACCTACACTGTATCTTATAGAAATATTAGAAAACTGAACAGACAAACAGACTGAGGTAAGAAAGTGAGTTTTTAAATATTTTACTAAATCTGATAAATAAGTAGCACTTTTTTAATTAACTAGTTTTACTACAGACTTGAACACCTCCTCACAGCACCTGGTCATTACCGTTCACTGAGCAACTAACAGGACAGCCTCTCCGCTCCAGCTGGAGAACATCCCTCCGTGTTATTGGTTACAGTACAGTCACTCGGTGGGGGTCTAATACTGTAATTGGCTTTCTGCTGAGGTGAGAACACGCCTGCTCGATAAACGTATTCCTTATTTAATCCACCTGCAGGACCGTACGGTAACACCGCGCTCGTCTTCGCTCTTTACTGTTCTGTCCTTGTGCTGCTGGAGTACACGACTCTCCCTGATCAGCCTGGTTACGTCTGCCCATCTGTCTACACAACTACGTCTAGCCACCCGCCAACGTCTACCCATTCAACTATCCAGCTACGTCTACCCAGTTACGCCTACCAGGCTACGTCCACCCATCCGGGCTACATCTACCCGGTTACACCTACCAGGCTACGTCCACCCATCCGGCTACGTCTACCCAGTTACACCTACCAGGCTACGTCCACCCATCCGGCTACGTCTACCCAGTTACACCTACCAGGCTACGTCCACCCATCCGGCTACGTCTATCCAGTTACACCTACCAGGCTAGGTCCACCCATCCGGCTACGTCTACCCAGTTACACCTACCAGGCTACGTCCACCCATCCGGCTACGTCTACCCGGTTACGCCTACCAGGCTACGTCTACCCGGTTACGCCTACCAGGCTACGTCCACCCATCCGGCTACATCTGCGCGGTTACACTTACCAGGCTACGTCCACCCATCCGGCTACGTCTACGCGGTTACACCTACCAGGCTATGTCCACCCATCCGGCTACGTCTATCCATCTCCCTACCTACCTATTCGGTGTGTCATCCAATAATAATAGAAACGCTGCTTCATCCAACGATTTTCCAAAATCAAGGACTATTAAAGGAGCAATCTGTAAAACGAGGCACCCTGTTACATACATACAAATTTAACAACTGGGGCCAACATATCATCAGAGAAACACACCACCTCCTCCTCCTCCTCCTCCTCCTCCCCACCATTCACTTCTTCCCAGTCTGGAGGAAATGTTTCAAATCCAGCATCAAACTTCACCCCTCTCCAAGATCTCCAGCAGTGGAAATGTTAACTCCTGTCTATATATTTAGTTTGCTGCTAAACAAGATGAGCAGCGACAGGCTAGCTGGTTAGCATGCTAACTTCAGTAGACACCTCCACAACATGATCCAAAGACATTTTTGATATATTAATAACTTTAGATAATTCTGCAAAGTTTAAAAAAACAAACAAAAACAAAAAAAGCCTTTACATATTGCACCTTTAATAAGCGATTAATCAATACCTCGCTTGTGGTCTGCTCCAGATATCCAACATTTCTGCCAATGCCAATACACAACATTTAATAAATGCATAAAATGGGACTAAACTGTAGCTGGG
The DNA here is from genome assembly GCA_024036415.1 of Prochilodus magdalenae. Classification (NCBI taxonomy): domain Eukaryota; kingdom Metazoa; phylum Chordata; class Actinopteri; order Characiformes; family Prochilodontidae; genus Prochilodus; species Prochilodus magdalenae. The sequence goes on from JAMWET010007708.1 coordinate 124,954, forward strand.
TTATCACCACGGAGGATTTCTGTAGGGTTACAAACACAGGAAAACAAATAAAACAGACCTTTCAGACCATCAGCCTAGCATCGCCTAAACACGCTGCTCCGTCACAGTGCATTAAGTGAAATACAATTGGATGGTGAGCTCATCCTATAGGTATTGGAAGGCATTCCATCCCCCCTCTAGCTGATGCTCGGCCCTGAGCGTAGCGACATGAGGCTCTTTTGTGGCAGGCTCCCATTCCACCAGCAGTTCCCTTCAGTTTATATTATACAAACTGTGTGTGTGTGTGCAATCAAACAAGTGTCAGCAATGACTGCACCAGTTACAAGGGGTGTCTGGATACTTTAGGACACACAGTAGGTCGGCAGAGCTGAGCCAAGTGAGCCTGGCACTACAGTCTTCCAGCCTGTATGAGGGTAACATCGGCTTGCATGTGTTAGCTTCCTTCCAGACCTTGAGTCTGTAATGTTGTGTATTTGAAGACGACGACGAAGAAGATGACGTCCACTTGCCAGAAGAGTATCCCTCAGACAGCCAGAGCTGGCTAGCAGAGTACATTCAATAACAAGGTGGGCAGGAAACACCGGCACGATGAGGTAGCTAGGAAGTTCATCACGGTTAGCTCACTTTATAGCGAGGAAGTAACGTGAAATGACAAACGAGGATCAGGTGAGGGTCAAGAAGACCTTCACAGGCCAACCAGCTCACTAGGACATTCACCTAATGTCCACAGAACGCAGGGCTGAAGGAGTTGAGAAATATATCAACCTATGATGTTTCTGATTAATACCACAATACCACAGCTGATAACTGTCAATATATTACATTTAAACGTTCATTAAATATCTAATGAAAATTATAATATTAAAAAAAAATTTTTTTTTAATTATATATATATATATATATATAAAATCCAGCTACATAAATAAATAAATAAATAAATAAATAAATAAATATATACACACACACACACACACACACACACACACCTGAATCTGATCAGTGTCTCTAGGTGTGCAGGTTCTGGGTTTGTGCTGGCCCAGAATCCCTCAGTTCTGTTTGATTCTCTACACTACTGGAACCGTGTCTCCCAAACTCCAGATCAGATATTGTATTAGATCTGCTTATTTAGAAAACCACTAATGACCTCCAGAAGCCTGTTTTTAGAACCATGCTCGCTGTGCGTCTCACCCCAGCCACCGCTCGCCAGTCTCTCTGTAGGTCACTCGAGGTCATCTTACGGTGGTTAAGGGACATTGGAATGAGGTGGCGCTCATCACGGTCAGTAGAGAGTGGGTTTGGCCCTCTGCCAGTCTGTAGCTGTGTTGTCCTGTGTGTTTGCTGCTGGACCTTGTTCTTATGAACCAGACGCTCACTGTATCTGCCAGTAAAGCTAGAACCCAACCTTCGGTTCCTCACTAAGAACCTGCTGTACATGTGGAGACGCTGATTTATATTATATATTCGGCACCCGTCCATCTACAGGCAGTTTATAATAATGGACGGTCCATTAAAGAGAACTGTGTGAACTGCGGTTACATACAGTCACCGTGATGCTCCGCAGTCATCAACACCCTTTCAATTTGGCGCCACCGTATTTTCTTTAAACTCTGCATGTTCATATTTAGGGTTAGCTGGTTTGCGCCGCCTGTGCGCCCCTGTAAGCGAGATCACTCCCCCCACCATACTGAACCACACTTGCCTGGGCTACAACCAAAACACTCAAGCTCTGATTGGTCAAGCCTGATCCCAATGCACTCACCAATCACAAAACACATAGAGAAGAGTCCTTTACCTGTTACACACTACACCTGTGCACTTTTCTTTTCAACTCACACAAAACACAGCCTCTGGGTGAACAGGCCTTTATCTGCCAGCTGTTTTAAAGGAGCAGAGGAAGAAGGCGGAAGGAAAAGTAGTCCCTCCTCTTTACCATCGTTAACAGCAGGACTTTGTTTTCTTTTTTTTTTTTTGCTTTTTTCACAGCGAGATAAAGATCAATTTGACTAATTAGACAAATAAAATATATCGATAATTAAATGATCCTATCGATTATTAGTGAGTGAGTAAACACCTGGATCGGAAGTATCGGTATTTAGGTATCAATCCGCCCCTCAGCCTATTAACAGTCCGGCGTGCTAGCTGGCCACATCCAAGCCCGAAGCCAGGAGTGGATACACCTCTAGTCCTCCTGGCCTAAAACAGCCTGTACCGCGATCTTAAATCTATTATCGCACAGTAAACTGGAATTCTCCTCGGAAAACCGCAGTGTGTGTGTATTTCCCGAATCGTCCAGCCCTGAACAGTTACCTACCAACATGCCCAATTCATCCGCAGTCCATTCCGGAGCTGTTTACTGGCTCGCAAACTAGCTGCTCGCTAACACAACTAGCAACTGGTCCCACAGACTGCATCTCTGGCGAACCACTCGAGCCTCCTGCGTTCAATTACAGACTACAAGTACAGCCAGCAGCTAAACGTCTCAGTCAGTCACTTACCATTTCTCACTAGCGGGGCTGCCGAGGTCCTTCTCCTCTGGGCGGGCAAATATTTTGAGAGGGCCGCAGCGGGCAGCAACAGTCGTTAGTTTGCTAGGTAGCTATATGGCTAACGTTTACACAGGGTAAGTGAAGGGTTAGCCATGAAGCTACAGCTACACGAACCAGAACTTACGACTGTCTGAGCCGCTTAGCCCGGTTACCGTTACAGCCATCAGTGGAGCTCGTGTCTGATTTGTTTTATGGAACCGATTCCTTTTAGTGAATCACTTATAAAGATTCACGAGTCGAACTTCGTGGGATGTGCAGTGTGTTTACAATAAAACTCTTAAAACGTTTTTAATAACATTCGTAAAAGAGGATACCGTTAGGTCAAGCTCTCAGAAGCGGCTAACAGTTTCACTCTGTAGACTGAAGCTAACGGTAGCTAGCTAAGCTAGCTAGCTTCGCGGCTGCCGCGCTTTCTCTTGACATTACTAAGCAGCAATAGCGCCAACACAGAGTCCGATGGTGAATCCAGCGTTACAGCTCGCCTGCTAATGAACTGTATCTGTAGGAGAGCAAAAACTCGACTCATCGTGAATCAATGAATCGGACCGCCGGCTCACAGAACCGACTCGATCAACTGAATCGAACTTCATCACTACACTAGCCACATGCCAACAACACAGAGAAGGAACACAGCGACAAACTTACCCAACACCACCGCCGGGAACCACGAAAGCGAGCCGCTTTGATAACCACCGCTGGCTGCTGCAGGAGGTAGCCGCCGTTCCTCGCTTCCCGTGTGCGCTTTTTTTGTTATCGTTTTCAAATCAGGTTTCTGCCACTCGGCGCTGCGCCTCTGGTCGCCATTTCCCGCCTCCTTAACCCACACAGACTCAGCCACAAAATACCCGGATGGACGGCGCATGCGCACTTCCGCTCTACTCTCCACACCCCCTTCATGTTTTTATCAGCAGGGCAGAAGCGAAGCGCGAGACCGAACACGGACCCGAACGGCGTTTATACGTGTCACGTGCTCCGGTCACCGCAAGATACACACATTTCGGTGCCGTGCATTACGGAGACAGGTGGAGAACCTGTTTGTCTTTCATATGGATCTTGCTTTAACATGCACTGTGCACAATCAGCCTTTACAGCAGGGTCTCAGAAAGCCCTCTCAGCACCGTGACGAGTTCACAACAAAAATAGACATGACACGGCGGAGCTCGGTGGTGGTGGTGGTGTGTGTGTGTGTGTGGGGGGGGGGTTTGGTGGTCGTCTCGGTCGCCATAGCAATGCTCGGCTGCTCGTAGTGAATGAAAGAGGTGGATTTCAATTGTTCTTGTTTACTACAGAACATCATGGTTGGGGTTGGCTGGTGGGAGAAAGGGGGGCTAATGGTAATCTGATTACATAATGCTGTGAGTGGCTGTGGGAATAAAATGACTGTCACAATAGGGCATCCTCTTATTCACTGGATGGTTGATCCTTATTAACAGGAGCATTTGGCCTGCCCAAAGCAACATCCAACTAATTATCATAGCATTATGCATGCGACAATGGAAGATACTTCATTAGGTTCAAATGGGGTGACCTCATCAGAGCAATGAACAGTAATACACTCACCATCAGAAGACTGTAATGCTGTTCTGAAAGTTCAGCCTGATATGGGCAATATTTATAGAGCTCCAGATACACAAGTAGTGTCTCTCAGTGTGATAATCCAGCCCATGCGCTTGAATATCCTCACAGTTCCTGTAGATGGTGCGGTAGGGGTGGAGGCAGAGTGACACCAGGCCTTCTGGACGTGTGACGTGTAACAACAAACCGTTCATCTAGGTGCTGACCACGGTGCCTCCACACACGGATTCGTTGGTCGTCACCACCAAGACACAAGCGGGACTCGTCACTGAAGATGACCTGCTGGCATGGCACCAGTGCAGTCTTTGGTGACGTTGATGTCGCTACCCTAAGACTAATCCCAGCCTTGTCCTTATTGAAACCTTAACCAGAACTACCAGTAGCCTAAAACTGACCCTGACCTTAACTAGAACTACTACTACCCTAAGACTAACCCCAACCTTGTCCTCACCCAAAAACTAAGCCCAAGCCTAATCTTACCCAAACTCTAACTAGAACTACTGCTACCCTAAGACTAGCCCCAACCGTGTCCTTACCCAAACCTCAACCAGAAATACTAGTAGCCTAAAACTACTCCAACCCTAATCTTACCCAAACCTTAACTAGAACTACTACTACCCTAAGACTAACCCCAACCTTGTCCTCACCCAAAAACTAAGCCCAACCCTAATCTTACCCAAACCCTAACTAGAACTACTACTACCCTAAGACTAACCCCAACCTTGTCCTTACCCAAACCCTAACTAGAACTACTACTACCCTAAGACTAACCCTAACCATGTCCTTAGCCAAACCCTAACTAGAACTACTGCTACCCTAAGACCAACCCCAACCTTGTCCTTACCCAAACCTTAACCAGAACTACTGCTACCCTAAGACTAACCCCAACCTTGTCCTTACCCAAACCTTAACCAGAAATACTAATAGCATAAAACTACTCCAACCCTAATCTTACCCAAACCTTAACTAGAACTACTACTACCCTAAGACCAATGCTAACCTTGTCCTTACCCAAACCTTAACTAG
>JAMWET010007709.1:0-5000 GCA_024036415.1 Prochilodus magdalenae
CTGTTAGAATAAAGCTACTGTTATACCGATTTATAAATGGTTTACAAATTGTTGTTATTGTTATTAGTTAGGTTTATAAAACACTTTACAAATATTATATAAGCAGTTATAACAGATTAATACAAACTGGCAAAAATGAATTCCCCCGCCCCCCAATGTGGTGAATATGTATTGAAGCCAACGGGTGTTAATGCAGATTGATGGAAACACTCAGTAAACATCAAAATCTGATCATTAACGTGGTAAAGGTATGCATGTTTACTGGTGATTTAATGATTTTAAGGTGCTTTATGACCTAATTAATGACTATTAATAAGCTCTTTTTTAAACCATTTATAACTCTTAGTTTATGAACTTAGCCTTATTCTAAAGGACTAGGTACCAAGTGGGGTACCACTTTAGGAATATAAGGTACCTTATGCCGATTTATAAACGGTTTACAAATATGTTGTTAGTTTGGTTATTAGTTGGGTTATAAACACTTTACAAATTATAATAAGCAGTTATAACAGATTAATACAACTGGCAAAAATGAGCCGCCGCCCCCCCAATGTGGTGAATATGTACATAAACATCAAATCTGAATCTTTAACTGGTTTAAAAAAGTATGCAGGAGTTCAGTGTTACACTAAACACACATTATTGCTACCCAGGTTATTTATGTGTTGTAACTGTTATTAACGATTTTAAGGTGCTTATGACCTAATTAATAACCATTAATAAGCTCTTTTAAAACCACTTATAAACTCTTTATGAACGTAGCCTGATTCTAAAGGGGTACCTAAAGTGGTGTCCTGTTTATCTGCTGGGCTGGGAACAGTTTTTGGCGATCTTGGACCTTTTTCTGAACTCCAGTTTTAGAAAACCGGGTGTTTTATCACGTACCTAATGTCCCTGAAAACGACCTCCCTGGAAAGTGAGTAACTGGGTTTGACTGGGAATTAATAATGAAGGGCTGTCTCTGACTTTCACACAGTACTGTTTGAACTGTCTGTCTTGAGAAGTGATATTTCATTCTCCAGAGAAGGTCTTGTTTTCCTCTCTGCTGGTGTTTGTCTCGTCTCTTTTTGTCGTCTGTCATGTCATATTAAATCCTACCTGACACTTCCACACTTTCTGAAGGTCTCTCTGTACAGCTCTCCACATTTTAAGCGGTCAGCAGGCGTCTGCTAACTTTGCTCCGCCTGATGGAGGCCGCCTGAGATTCTGCAATATGGGAGAACTGAATTAGTTGCCAAAGAGGGACACAATTATGGACAATTGCCTCGAAGCCCGGCCTGCCGTCGCTTGGCAGGGCCGTCCTTGTGTCATTTCCTTCAGCCTGAAATGATGGTTTGACCTGCTGTTTCTGTGGTCTCTGGGGTGTCCACTCTCAGGTGGGGAGTCTTGAGGGGTGTTTAATGTGACTAGGACTGAATTAGTATGCAAGAGGCACAGCTCACTGGAAATGTCGTCCTTTATTCTGACAGTGAGCTCTGAGCGCGGCACGTGCAGGGCACGCAGCTGGACAGCTCACAGTAGTCAAGAACAGGACACTGCAAACGCACCAGTGGGTTAGACAGCTGGACAGGGTTATTTGGAAGTATGAACGGCACGCTGTAGAATCGCTCCGTTAAAACCAGCTCGGTATTTCAGCTCACAAGACATCAGTCGAACATTTGAATGAAACTGTGATGCCATTTGAGTTCAGCTAAAGTGGCTTGAATGTCATTTGAGTTAATATGAAAGGACAGTTGCGATTGGGTTTGAACCTTTCAGAAACTACAGGGGGGTTAGTCTGTGACTTAACTGACATTTGGCAGACAAAACAAATCGAGTTCAGTGAAATTATATTTGCACTACTTCAAAGGCATTTAAAGTTAAATGTCAATCGCATTTGTGGTAGCGTAGGTGAATACTGTATTGGTGTCGACTTCCAAAGACAAAGACACAAATCTGTGTTAATGGACATTTTAATAGAACCAAAATTGCACAAATTGAGTTAAATTAACGATGTGTGAATTACTAAAGGATTTTCAATTTAAGGTGTTAAGTTACATTTGTAGAGTTAATTTAAAAGAAATTCAAGTTAGGGTAAGTAGTTGCATTTTCTGTCAACAAAAGAAATTAGAGTTGACCCCGAAAATTATATTTGAGTTTTCATGTGAATTACATTTTGTCTCTTTATCACTTTAAAAGACATTTAGAGTATAACTGAAACTGTGATTTGTTTTGGGCTTTAAAGAGAGATTTTCCAGGTAAGATAAATTCCATTTTGTGTTAATATGGACATGTATAGAAAAACGATAAATTTTCATTTCTGGTCATGTTTTAGGTGATATTTGAGTTGAATGACGTGTGAACCTTTTAAGCATTTGCATTCATTTAAAGTTCTATTTGTGTTAGAAAAGAGATTAAAAACCAGAACTAAAATGGTTTGACTAAAATATATCAACATAGGGTAAAATAAGAACATCGTAACAAATACATAGACTTAACTCAAAAAATATTTGCATTGTTTCAGAGGCTATTTGAGTTGATGTCAAAATACTGTAGTTTTGTGTTAGCATTTAACAAGACACATTAACTCGACTGTAATATTGACGGTTAAAACATTTTGAACTAAGACTGATTATTACATCTGTTCAAAACAACGTTAATATTTAATTTAAATAAAATAGCCCCTGCCAGCTGCAAAACTACAGTACATTTTAGTCATTTAAATGATATTTAAGTTAACTTTTAAAAGATGTTTGACGTAACTTAAGAGATAACTTAACTAACTCATCAAAACTAAGAAAGTAGATCACAAAATGTTGTTAAAAAGATCTGAGTTTTTATAAAACTCATTGTTTGTTAACTATAAATTATTTACTTTTTTATGATGATTACATCACATAAAATCAAAACTTTATGATATAAAAAACTAAAACTATTAATTAATAGCGACATTTATTCATAGGCAATATTGATTGTTAATTTAATAGACACATCAATATTTTATAATACAAAGTTCTATCTTATATATCTTAGACTTATGATATAAAGACATATAAATTTGTGTTGACTTAACTTAAAAAAGATGTTTTGACTTATCAAAAAACTGAAGAAAGATACTAACATAAAAAATATATTCAAACTTAGAAAGTAGATCAAATGTTAAAATAGATCTAGTTTTTTCTAAAATCATTGTTTGTTAACTAGTAAAATTATACTTTTTATGAAGATAATATAAAAAACTTTTTTATATAGAAAACTATTAAATTAATAGACTAGTATAAAGGCAAAGTGAGGTTAATGTAATAGAACATCATTTTTAAATACAAGCTATCTTATATATAAAGACTATATAAATTGTGTGTTAAATGAGATCCCTTGTTCTATTCAATAAAACTAGTTTTTTATTAATCGAGTTTACTAAAATTACATTTTATAAGTCAAAGACATTTAGGTTCCACTGATGTTATGGTCAATGAGGTCATTGGACTTTATTGTTGGTCAGTTTTTGTTTTAGCTAACTACAATGGGCGTTGGGTGTTGATATAAATTAAATCTAACAACGCTAAACAAGACCTTTGCGACCACTTAAGGTAAATTGGAATTGCGTTCATTAACACCTAGTCTTTGTCAACGCAAATTTTTGACTTGAATGAATGAAAGAAAGTTAATTTTATCTTTAATGTTAAATTTAGGCTTATGTTAACTTGAATGACCTGAGTTTAATTGAATCTTAAGTCATGCGTTTGTTACATGTTGAGTTAACTTTTTACATGACATCAATGCAAATTAAAATGGTATCAGTCAAGTGAATATTTAGGCAAATTTCAATGAACACTTATTAACTTAATGTGATATGGTGTTCCCCCCCGGTTCTATTGAATTTGAAACACCTCAGGACTAAAACTGGGGGTGAGATATTTGTTTATAGGCAGCTGATGAAGATCGTTTTGGTGAATGTAATAGGCGTCACCGCAGGAAAGATGTTGCACTGTTATCATATGTATTGGGACCCCTAGTTTTTACTATTGTGTGCTATATGGAAAATACAGGCCAGACTTGGTAGAAGTCCGGCTTCATTAAAGCTCATGAGATTTTCTGTTGAAACTCAAGGACAGTTAGTTTTGTGTTTGACGCTGTGTAATGCAAACTAAAGAGGAAACCACAGGAGTCTCCGGCCTTAAAACAAGTTTGTAAGAATGGTTCGCCCGCAATTTGTCTGTCACGTGTGTGTGCTAAAAGCTAAGACGCCAATTTTGATGTGCCAAAGACGGAGCGTGCCTTACCTTCTGCGCCTCCGACTATCAGACTTTGTGCACAACGCATCATCACAGGCACGTCATGGAAACCAGAATCCTACTGGATGTTTTCATCTCAATACCAAGTAGGCGAGAATCTGCCATTATCGATATGGCAAGCCACTTGAGAAAAACTGTGAATGAACAGGAGAAAGGCTTTTTTCAGTGGATGTGCCCTTTAGTCACGGGGCAGGCAGCAAGGAACGCTCGACAGCCTGGCATTCCTTCCGTCCCTAAGAGTTTTCCCCCCGCTCAGAGGCGCCGCTGACAGACTTCCGACAGCCGTTTAAGATGCAGCTTTCCTGTGAAATCTGTCCTTCATTTTTAACATCCCCTACTTCACTGATAAATAAACTGAATCACGATAAGAGCAAACCCGTAATCTGACAATATTGATGTTTTAGAGCATCCACCCAGTCAACTATTCACCCAATAGAGTTATATCATATATCAACAGTCATTATAACCTGGGTCAACTTTCACCCTTCGAGATAATCATAACACAGCCCATATTAACCTGGGTCACCTTTCACCCGTGAGAGTTAATCAGTCTTCAGTTATTCTTAACCTGGGTTCAACTTGTCACCCTTCGAGTTATAATACAGTCTTTTAACCTGGGTCACTTTAACACAACACCAAACCCTTAGAGATATCATACAGCCTGATTTAACCTGGGTCAACTTTTCACACAGCCGATTAGAGTTTATCATTCAGTTATCTTAAACC
>JAMWET010007709.1:10000-30648 GCA_024036415.1 Prochilodus magdalenae
CACTGACTCTGCGTCAACAAACACTGAACTGACAAAGCCCACTCATACTTACTACTACTGCAGTTGGCCATGGCGATCTTTTAGTCTCCGAGTCTAAGTTTAGTCCATGAGCTAAACAACTTGAGACTCAAGGAGTTGAGTAGCTGACTCTAAGCCATTATAGGCTCAAGCTGTCATGGGTAGGACAGAGGACAAACTGCTCAGTTACTTCTCTGACGCACTATTATCTGTCAAAGCAGCTTTCTATAAATGCATCTGTGCTTGTGCTAATCTCTCTCTCTCTTTTCTCTCTCTCTCTCATCTCCCCTTCTCTCTCCTCTCTCATCTCTCGCTCTCTCTTTCTTCTCTCTCTCTCCTCTTTCTTTGCCTCACTCTCTCTCTCTCTCCTCTCTCTCAGCTCTCTCTCTCCTTCTCTCTCCTCTCTCTCCTCTCTCTGTCTCTGTTTCCCTCTCTCTCTCTCTCTCTCTCCCTCTCTCTCGCTCTGTCTCTGTATCTCTCCTCTCTCCTCTCCCTCCTCTCTCTTTCTGTCTTTCTCTCTCTCTCTCTGTCTCTCGCGGTCCTCTCTGTCCCTCCGGCCTCTCTCCCTCCCCTTCTCTCTCTCTCGCTCCTCGTCCTCCCTCCCCCCCCTTCTCTCGTCGCTCTCCCTCTTCTCGTCTCTCCCCCTTCTCTCTCCTCTCTCTCATCTCTCTGTCTTTCTCCTCTCTCTCTCTCCTCCTTCTCTCTCTCTCTGTCCTCTCTCGTCCACCTCTCTCTCCCCTTCTCGATGCTCCATCCCTTCTCTCTCTCTCTCTCTCTCTTCTCTCCTCTCCTTCATCGCTCCCCTTCTCTCATCTCCCTCTCCCTCTCTCCCTCCTCCCTCCTCCTCTCCCCTCCCCTCGTCCCGCCCCTCCTCTCTCAACTTTCATTCTCGCTCCCTCACTCTCTCTCTCCCTCAACTCCTCTTCCTTTCTCGTCTCTTCCTCTCCGGTTCCTCTCCTCGCTCCTCTTCTCACTCTTCTTCTCTGCTCTTCCTCTCCTCTGTCGCTCCGTCCCCTTCTCTCATCGTCAAGCTCTCTCTCCCTCTCCTCTCTCTCGACTCCTCCATCTCTCTCTCTCTCTCTCCTCTGTCTTTCTCCGTCTCTCAGTCTCGTCGCTCTTCTCTCCCCCTTCCTCTCTCGTCCTATCTCTTCTCACCTTCTCTCCGTCGTCTTTCTCCCCTTTCGCCTCTCTCTCTCCTCTCCCCTCCTCCCTCTCGTCTCTCGTCATCCGTCTCCCCTCACCTTTCTCTCATCCTCATCCGTCACTCCTCTTTGTTTTTCCTCTCTCCTCTATCTTTTTCTCTTTTCCTCTTTCCCCTCTCTCTCTCCTCTTCTTGCTCTTCTCTTCTCCTCTCTCTCGTCTTGTCCTCTCATCCTCTCGTCTCCGCTCGCTATCTCTCTGCTCTGTCTTTCTCCTCTCCTCTCTCTCTCTCGTCTCTCATTCTCTCTCTTTTCTCTCTCTCTCTCCTCTCATCTCTCTCCCCTCTCTCTCCATTCTCCCCCTTCACTCTCTCAGACTCTCTCTCTCCTTTCGTATTCATCTACCCCCTCTCCCCCCTTCGCTCTCTTTCTCTCATCTTTCTCTCCTTTCCTCCCTCTTCATCTCTCTCTCGTCTGTCTCTCCCACCCCCCCCATCCCACCCCCCCCTCTCTCTCTCCTCTCCCTCTCTCTCTCTCTCCCGATCTCTCTCTCCTCTCCTCTCTCTCGACCTCTCTCTCTCTCGCTCTCATCTCTCTCTCTCGTCTTTTCTCTCTTTCTCTCTCTCACTCGTCGTCCTCTCTCTCCCTCTCTCTCTCTCCGTCTCTTCTCTTCTCTCTCCTTTCTCTCGTTCATTCTCATCCTCTCTCATCCAAGCTCTCTCTCCTCGCTCGCTCTCCCTCTCTCATCTCTCTCCTAATCTCTTTCTCCCTCTCTCTTCCTCCTTCTCTCACCCTCTCTCTCCCTACCTCTCTCTCGTCATTCTCTCTCAACCTCTCTTTCTTTTCCAATCTGCAGATTCATCATCCTCGGGAACCTAAACCCACTAAGACACTAAACCCACAAGCCCGCACCAGCCTGCGCAGCTGAGTGTCTCCCCTCCTCTGTCAGGCGGACTAAAACCATGTCCATCAGAGCGCGGTTTTTGAGTGGATTACCTGCGAACGAAAAAAGAAAAGCGGGAGATAAACCCTCCTTTCCCGTACCTTGGACTTAAAGGCACGGCTGTAGCTGATGATGTGCCAAGGATGTGATTTCCTTATTCTTATTTTTTTTTTTTTTTTTTTTTTTTTTCTTTTCTTTGTTTTTTTTTTTTTTCCCCTCTTCTTTGTTTATTTTCCTTTTTTTTTTTTTTTCCCTGGAAAAAACAGACCATAGCTAATCTAAACCAGTTTGAGTCGGACCGCGCAGGTGACTTTCCATACCTCTTTAACTACCCCCTGTTACTTAACTAAGCCCCCGACTATCCAAGACAACAACCCACAGACCCCCTACAAACACACTCCCCCCCCCACACCATAAACAAAGAGCACAACACAGCAACACGCCCACAAACGAAAGACAAACGAAGACGGCCCCCCGTGACGACCCCCCCAAACCCCCTTCCCCGTCATCCCAACCATACACAGACCCTCAAAAAAAAAAAAAAAAACAGGCGAAAAGCTTAGGGGCCTCCTTATAGGTGTAGAACATCATCTGAAAAGACGCTAACCCCGTCAACCGGCAACCCCCAAGACCCGCATAAGACGTGAGGTGGGATGATCCCTGTGCTAGAAGCCGTGGATGACTGAAGAGAGGATCACAGTGGAGATCATGACAACCAAGGGCAAAATGGGCGGACATGAAATTCACGAAGCTTTTTTCCCCATTGTTCTTCTCCCCTGTGGACATTTCTTTTCTTCTAAATTTCTTTATTCTTTCTGTCTTTCTCTTTCTCTGTTCTTTCTATTTCTGCTCCCCCTTCTGCTCTCCTCTTCCCCCCCCCGCTATCGGACTCTATCTGCCCCTCACAGCGTTCCCTTGCTAGCATACACTGGCTCCGGAACTGCCTGTCGCTAAAGCCTTCTTGCTAGCTTGGACGGGCGTGGGAAGAGGGGCCTGCTTGGGCACAACCACCGCTCAGAATGAGGCCTAACCACCTAACCCCTTCGCTTGCCCCTTCTCTAACAAACACTAAACACCCCCCTTAATATTCGTCGCTCGTTCGTTCGCCGCTACCACCTTGCAACAAGGCACACCCTTTGATCGCGGGTCAAAACCACAAGAGAGCCGAGCCAGAAAGAAGCCGAGGTCCCCCGTCCTCGGCCCTGCTGCTCTCTCTTCTCATAAAACTGCTGCTCTTCATCCGACTAAGGCCCTTCTTCTCTTCTGGGCCTCTTTTTATCCTGTCGGCAATGCTCAACGTACTTTGCGGGAGTAACCCCCTCTGTACATATTGTCCCGTAAATCATACCTATATACATAGATATATATATACATATGATACCCATTAAGTATGACTTAATATGCCTTAACAAAAACAACAATGGCGTCCCAAGAGGAAGAGGGAAACAGCCACGGTTTGGGAGCTAATCTGGTTGAAGGCTTCTGATTATTATCCCCTATTATCCCCGTAACATTGCCCCCTGCCCCGTACAGTGCGCCCCTATCCCTATTGAAATCCCGTACAGGATTATCCCGGGGTACAGAGGTGCCGGTGCCCTGCCCCCTTCCAATAAGTCCCAACAGTAACTTCATCCTACTACAAGTCGGGCCCTGCTATCTTCTGATGGCCGCTCCAGCGTGCTTTGGGCCCTAAGCCCAACAACAGTAAGGCCGTAGTAGTCGTTCAGATCAATGCTTGAATCATTGTGTTATCCCATGTACCCCCCGTAAGAAGATTTGCCTGGGTAAAAAGGAATGGCTTGGATCTGATGCTGTATGTATGTCCGGGGTCGGGGGGGGGGGGGGGGGGCGGTATGTCTCGTGGTTCGGGGGTGTCGGGGGGCGGTGGGGGTCGGATGTCGGGCGGGGGCCTGTCCCTGAGATGCCAGAAAAACCCCACATATGTCGGTGATGTTTCGGGCGGCGGGGGGGTCCCCGGGGTGTCGGGGGGTGGGTCGGGGGGGGTGTCGGGGGCGGCGGGTCGGGGGGAGCGTCGGGGGAGGGATCGTGGTCGGGGGGCGGGGGGTCGGTCGGGTCGGGTCCGGGGTGCTCGGGGGGGGGGGGGTGTCGGGCGGGGGGGGGGCGTCGGGGCGGGGAGTGTCGGTATGGTCCGTCGGGGGGGGAATGTATGTCGGGGTCGGGGGTGGTCGGCGTGTATGTCGGGGGGGGGGTCGGGGCGGGGGGGTGGTCGGCGGGGGGGTCGGGGGGGGTATGTCCGGGGGGTCGGGCGTGGGGGGCGGCGGGGGCCTGGGTCCTGGATGTGCCGAAAACAAAATGCCGAAACTCCCACTTCTGTTTCTTGGTTACGTCCTCTTGTCCCTCCTTCCTGTCTCCTCCCTCTCCTCTTATCTTCCGTTCTCCGTAGTAGTTGTAGACCTGCTAGTTTGTGTCGGGTCAGCCACAAAGTCAAAAGTATGATCTTAGGTTAAAAAAATTTAAGATGGACACAAAAAAAAAAAAGAAAAAAAAAAAAAAAGACTTTTTAATAAAAAAAAAGACTTTTTTCTGGGTCCGTCTGGACAGATGGGAGTTGCTGCTCTGGGTAGAACCTCTGGTAGACAAAACAGACCCCCCCATGGGGGCAGACTGGTCAGAGGATCTGAATCAGAATTAAAGACACAAAAAAAAGACAATCAAGATTTTTCCATACAAAACGTTGTGTTTCTCTTTTTCATTTTTTTTGCCTTGCAATAAAACGTGGAAATGTTTGATGACGTGTCCCTTGCAGTGACATCATCAGGAATGCTCTTACTGGATCTTCTTTCTGGCCTGGGTAAAGGAACATGATGTTTGGTTTTTCATTCAGGCAGGTTGTTTGGGTTCTACAGTTTGGAGGCAGCACGAAAATGGTAATTTATGGGAATGGTAGTGATTGAATCATATGGTCATAGGTTTAGGTCCAAAACCACTGGAATTGGATTAGTTCTGCAATGATCATTCTGCTGATTGTAGGAATCAGTTAATCTGTGAATTGATTTTACACCAGTCACACCCACTCCAATCTCATTTATTGGATTCATTGATTTTCTTGTCTTTGTCTGTTGTTTCTGTTCTGGCAACATCTGGCAAACACCCTTATGTAATGCATTGTCTTAACTATTATAAGGCCTCATGCATTGCAGTAACAGAACTCATAACATAATACTACTTTATTAGGCAATAACTGGAGTGAATCAAGAGCTTTCCAGCTGATTTATTACATAATCAAAATTCCAGTTTCTTCCTTCATCTTAAATGTAGTTGTCCTATGGAGTCCAAGAAGAAAACACAGGAAAACAAAAATAAATGCTGTGTAACCACAAGTGACGATGCCCAAATTCCACAGTCCCCAATGCTAGCTGTCACAAACCAACAAACGAAGCCTTTTCCAGCAACTTGGAAGTTGCCTGTATCCATACCATAAGGAGGGTACCTGACTAATGGTTCTTGGTTTGGGTGAAACATTCTAGGAAAATCTTTAACTGGTGTGGAACCTGGTGTGGATAATGTGAAGGTGTTCAAGTCCGATACAGGAGTTCTTTAAAAAGACACTCGTTTTCAAACTAGTCCTAGGTGTTCTCCGAACTTGTCCACATTTTCATATTCCTAAATTAGTTGTCTATGGAGTCAAGAAGAAAAATACCGGAAAATAAAAAATGCTGTGCACCAAGTGACGATGCCGAATTCCACAGTCCCCAATGCAAGCTTTCAAAGAAGCCTTTCTTAGAACTTAGAACCTACTGTATCCATAACCATAAGAGGGTACCTAATGGTTCTTGGCTTGGGTGAACCATTCTAGGTATAGAACCTTCAGATAATGTGAAGGTGTTCAAGTCCGATACAGGAGTTCTTTAAAAAGACACTCGTTTTCAAACTAGGTGTTCTCCAAACTGGTCCACGTTTTCATATTCCTAAGTGTTCCAGGGCCCCACACCTCAGGTTCTATTTTTAGGGAACAGGAGATGTTGAGCCCTCGGAATCTCACAAATTTGTATCGGACTTGGGTGCACAGTTCTAGGAAAAATTTCAACTGGTGTAAAACAACAACATAATGTAAAGGTGTTCAAGTCCAATTCAAGAGTTCTTTAAAAAAACACTCATTTAAATGTTCTTCAGACCTGTGGTTTTCAAAGTAGTCCTAGGGGTTCTCCAAACCGGTCCGTATTTTCATATTCCTAAGTGTTCGAGTGAAAATGTAGACAGCACCCCATCAAACCCCAAGGTTGTATCTTCTGGGAACAAGAGATATGGAGCTTCAGAATCCCACAAATTTGTATCGGACTTGCACCCAGGATTTTAGGGCACCATGCACAATTTACAAAGACCTTCAGGAAACTGGAGATAAACTGTTCGATATCTGATCTTAGAGATACTGTGGAGAACTAAGAACTCCACGGGTCAGTAGGGCATTGCATGCCCTTTCGCACTGTTAGCATTCAGGCAACCAAATCAAATCAATCAATCTTTTATTGTCACATCACATTTTCACAGGTGTGAAGGTAAGTGAAAAACTTAGTTTTACTTTGTATTTAAGTACTGTAGTCCCTTACAGTACTTAAATACAAACATATCGTCGCTGTCCAAAGAAAAACATGTATCTCCAAAATAGCAACTTTATAGGAGAGACCAAAAACCTCATTCATTTGAATTGAAGCCAATGGAACCAGACGTCTTTCCAAGCAGTTTTGGGCCGTCTCTTTTGGTCTGTTCTTCATGAAATTTCCACACAGTGTAAACAGCAGCTCGTGTGATCAAATGAGGCGTAAAAGTAAAAATCAACAAAAATGGAGATACATGTTTTTCTTAGGACAGCAACGATATACATTACACAATAAATATTTACAATACTAAGCACAAAATCTCTGTTTATATTGTTTACAGTTATGAATACAAGTTATGAATAAAAACTATGAAATATGCAGATGTACACATTTCCATATAGCATCTGCATATATCATAGTTTTTATTCATAACCGTAAATTAGTATAAACAAAGATTTTGTGCTTAGTATTGTAAATATTTATTGTCAAATGTACAGTTTTGTATTTAAGTACTGTAAGGGACTACGCACCTAAGTTTTACTTAGAGATACTAGATACCTCACCTGTTATAAAACTAATGAGCATCCAGTCAACATCAAGCATCAAACATCAAGTATCATCATGCAGCAGTGGACTAGTCTATGGTGCCTACTCACCACCAAGTAGCTCTAGATAAAGACAATATGGCCTTCTTTTCGAATGACCTTTGAGATCGCAATACATTATATAGTGTGAATAAATGCTGCACAAATGGACCAGGAAGTCTAATACACAAATAAAAAGTTCTGGAATGTGCTTAATTCAACTTTGCTTGAAAAATAGTACAGCCAGTTTAATTAGCAGCTACTGTCTTGATAAGACTTAATTAGAGCATTCAAATGTTCCCTTATTCTGTCAACCAAAATTTAATTTATGCCTTGACCACATAGTTCATCTGGCCTTTTTTATATTAAAAATCTCATTATAGGCTGATTACATTCTTCATTTTGCCTACTCTTTACAGATCAGTCAGCTGACTGGAGCCTTCATTTTGTTGAGATGTTCTTCAGATGCAGTATGTTTGATACAGCCAATCTGTGTAACAGCATAATGGAGTCGTGACAATTCATCATAATTTCTACCATTATTTGTATTAAACCTCTATAAGTAGGTATCTCTATAAGTAGGTTCAAGTGACCATTAGGATATTTCAGGGTTCTAGGAATACCTTTAACTGGTGTTAAAGGGGCACTCAACTTTTAAAAAGAATGCTTTAAAAAGAAGCCATTTAAAGATCATTTACACCGGTCATTCTCAAACTAGTCCTAGGTTTTTTACAAACTCATCCATATTTTCTCTTTTTGGCTCTTTTATGGCATCACTTCAAAGAACCTTTCCAGCAGCTTTATTCTTATAAGTGATATATTAAGTGGATACTTAGCTTTCTGTTTGGTTCTTCACATGCAGGTTCTACATGTTTTTATTCAACCACAGTATGTCCAAAATTCCCAATAGGAACTTTCTAATTCATGCCAAACTTACATGATGGCCTTGCCTGGCATATTACCTTGTTATATTCATAACCATAAGGAGGGGTGCCTAAATGGTTCTTGACCTGGGTGAACAGTTCTAGGAATACCTTCAACTGGTGTAGAACCTCCACATAAGGTAAGGGGCACTCAACTTTTAAAAAGAGTGCTTTAAAAAGAGAACCATTTAAGGATCATTTACACCAGTCATTCTCAAACTAGTCCTAGGTTTTTTACAAACTCATCCATATTTTCATATTTCTAAGTGCTCGACTGACAATGCGGACTGTCTGGCCCTGAAGACAAGATGAGAATAGTTGCTTTAGGCAACCACAAGTGGCTCTTTTATGGCATCACTTCAAAGAACCCTTTCCGGCAGCTTTATTCTTAAGAGTGATATATTAAGTGGATTCTTAGCTTTCTGTTCAGTTCTTCACATGAAGGATGTTTGATTCTGTCAACTTGTAAAACAGCATTACGGAGTCACAACATTTTATCATAATTGAGTTCTACATGTTCTACGTTAGGTTGAGTTCTACTTGTTTTTATTTAACCACAGTATGTCCAAATATCCCAATGGAAACTTTCAATACTCATGCCAAACTTACACAATGGCCTTGCCTGGGATGTCGCCTTGTCATATTCATAACCATGAGGAGGGGTACCTAAATTGTTCTTGGCTTGGGTGAACACTTCTAGGAAAACCTGTAGCTGGTGTAGAACCTTGAGATAAGGTGAAGGTGTTCAAGTCCGATATAGGAGTTCTTAAAAAAACGAACATTTAAATGTTCTTTAGACCAGTGGTTGTCAAGCTAGTTCTAGATGTTCTCCAAACTGGTCCACATTTTCATACTTCTAAGGGTTCAAGTGAAGATGTAGACTGCTCCCCTCCACCCGTCAGGTTCTATTTTTAAGGAACAGGAGATATGGAGACCCAGGATCTCACAAATTTGCAAATATGCCCAATTTCCAAAAAGGAAACTGGAGATAATGATGTTTGATATCTGATCTTAGAGGTACTCTTCCCATATTCCCAAGTGTTCTTGTGAAAATGTAGACTGTCTGGCCCTGAAGACTAGTTGGGAATGTCTGCTTTGGGCAACCACAAGTGGTCCTTTCATAGCACCACTCCAAAGAACCCTTTTTGGTGGCTGTATCCTTAGGAGCGATATCTCGAGTGGATCCTTAATTGACATGGTTCCCTGTACAGTACACTGTCTTTATCACTCCTGCCCATTCAGCCTGCGTATTCAATTAGGAAATAATGGTGGGCTGAAAACCACCCTGCTAATTCTCTCAATAAACCCCCCACCTCCCTCCCCCCAGGTTCTATTTATCCAAGTCTGCTTTCACTCAGCCTTCGTTTATTAATCATTTAATATTAGCGAGGGGAGAAAAAAAAATACTCAGCAGTCTTTGTGTCAATAAATATTTCTGGCGGCAGTAGTCACGGAGGGCCTCGTGATTGACAGACTCATGCACCCTCCCAGCTGTTTGCATGCGGCGGAATGCAAACGCGAGCGCACGCATTGTTTTTGTTGTCACTTGTTTATTTTCCGCTTATTTATTTTTTATCTAATAGGATTCGGAGGAGCTCAGAGACGCCGCACGCCTTCCGGGCCGAGCAGAAATCACAGTCGTTTTAGACTGACAGAACAGTGAGATTATCCTTAATATGCAATAAAAAAAATAATAAACAGGGAGGATTTTGTCCTCTTTCGGTTTCGGGTTTCGCAGGCAGATAGGCTGTGAGAGGTGCTTTGGGATGGCTGGTGGAGGAATATTCCTCCTCGCTTCCTCCTTCATAGCAGGTGAAGAATGGCTGCGGCGACGTGCTGTGAAGGAGGCCGCCTTTACTTTTGGAGAGACTACTGCTTCAGCGCTGATAACAGAATTCATTTACCTCCCACTGAATCATTACCATCACACTGAGGAAACTTCAAACGAGTTCTCCAGAAACGCCCAGAGAGGCACTGCAACTTTCTTGCCAGCTACTGGAAAAATAGACGGCAGTGTTGGGTTGAAACTTGCCAGCAATGGATACATGGAACAGGGAATGGTAATAAAAACAGTTATCTGTGTGTATATGATAAATGGTTTTACATTTTAATGCTTGATGAGTTGATCAGGGCACTTTAACAAGTAACTGGCAAGCAATATAGTACCATGCCATCCTACTGGAGAAGGGATTTTGAGGTTTACCATTGGCATATTCATACAACCCCTTTTCAAACAGGGTAGCGGATGTTGTGTACAATGTTAATAAAAGCAGAAAGCAGTGATTCATTCAAACTCTGTATTTAATTGAGGGATTTGAGTTGGGTTGGGTTGGATTGGGTTGGGTTGAGTTGGTTTAGGTTGGGTTGGGTTGGGTTGGGTTGGGTTGGGCCGGGCCAGGCCGGGCTGGGCTGGGCTGGGCTGGGCTGGGCTGGGCTGAGTTGAGTTGAGTTGGGTTGGGTTGGGTTGGCTTGGGTTGGGCTGAGTTGAGTTGGGTTGGGTTGGGCTGAGTTGGGATGGGTTGGGCTGGGTTGGGATGGATTGGGTTGGGCTGAGTTGGGATGGGCTGGGTTGGTTTGAGGTGGGTTGGGTTGCGGAGGACACCGGAGCCCATGTTGTGTACAATGTTAATGAAAGCAGAAAGCAGTGATTCATTTAAACTCTGTATTTAATTGAGGGATTTGAGTTGGGTTGGATTGAGTTGGGTTGGGTTGAGTTAGGCTGGGTTGAGTTAGGCTGGGTTGGGTTGAGTTGGGCTGGGTTGGGTTCAGTTGGGTTGGGTTGAGTTAGGCTGGGTTGGGCTGGGTTAGGTTGAGTTGAGTTGGGTTGGGCTGAGTTGAGTTAGGCTGGGTTGGGTTGAGTTGAGCTGGGTTGGGTTGAGTTGGGTTGGGTTGGGTTGAGTTAGGCTGAGTTGGGTTGAGTTGGGTTGGGCTGAGTTGGGATGGGTTGGGTTGAGTTGGGATGGGTTGGGTTGGGCTGAGTTGGGATAGGTTGGGTTGAGGTGGGATGGGTTGGGTTGTGGGGGACACCGGAGCCCATCCCAACACTCATTGGGCAGAAGGTAAAAACCACCCCCCTGGACAGGCCACCCATTTCGATCTGTAATTCCAGCAGCACATTTGAGTTGGGACAGTTAACCACAGCCATGGTCATCACCTCTTTCCTTTAGGAACACTGTGTAAGCGTTTGGGAGCTGCGGGAGTCTATTGCAGTAATGTTGAAATTAAATGTTTCTCTGTTTTTATTTGGAATAGGATTTCAGCTGCTCAACATTCCAGGGCCTCTTTCATCCATCTGATGTTTTCAGTGCAATTATGGAAAGCAGGTCTGTTTTTAATGCAGTGCCTCTGAGGGCCCGGAGATCAAGGCCATCCAGGTTTCTGCCCATTATCTACAGCACAAGAGAAGGGATCTGTATGCTCTTATTATTTGTTTCAATAATAAGTAACCACAAATGATATTCAGTGATCAGTAATCAAGAATTTTGCTGTGATATGATGTGATATGCTAGATTGTGATTTACAGCTTGAAGCCTAATGAGTACTCATACCAATTGCCCACCAAATTACAAATGTGCACATGCCTGTCATTTATCAATCACCAACAATGTAATCAGTATTTCTACAACAATTTGATGATCTAACTTGCACTGTACTGAAACCTTCCAAGAACAGAACTAGACCTGGGCTTCTTTTATTGGCCACTAGGTTCAGGTTTTTATGGTTTTTAAGATCTTCTCAAGATTTGAACAAAATGTGATGGTACCTCAGGATGTTCTACTTTGTCTTCGCGAAACTTGAACCTGAATCCAATATTGTTTTAGTAAATTCTTCAGTCTTCCAGAATGTAAACTACAACTGCATGTTAATGTGATGATTGCTTTTTTAAGATTTTTTTTTTGAGCTGGGTTGGGTTGGTTGGGTTGGGCTAAGCTGGGTTGGGCTGAGCTGGGTTGAGCTGGGTTGGGTTGGTTTGGGTTGAGTTGGGTTGGGTTGAGGTGGGTTGAGGTGGGTTGGGGTGGGTTGAGGTGGGTTGGGGTGGGTTGGGTTGAGGTGGGTTGGGTTGGGTTGGGTTGCTTTTTTAAGATTTTTTTTTGAGCTGGGTTGGGTTGGGTTGGCTTAAGTTGAGTTGAGTTGAGTTGAGTTGAGTTGAGTTGAGTTGAGTTGAGTTGAGTTGAGTTGGGTTGGGTTGGGTTGGGTTGAGTTGAGTTGAGTTGAGTTGAGTTGGGTTGGGTTGGGTTGGGTTGGGTTGTGGTTGGTTGGGTTGGGTTGGGTTGGGTTTTCTTACTTTGCAATCAGTTTGCTAATGTGAGATAAGCTAGTTAAGAATGCTAACCTTATTAGCATTCATGCTGTCTCCATGCAATACATTTTTTCTTAAAAATTTAAGTTCTACAGAGAAAAATGTCAGTAGTTCATGTCAACATAGCCAGGGCTAAGCTAAGCTAAGCTAACTAGTGCACCAAACAGCTAATTAACCAAAATGATTTGGTTAGACTTGAATGATGTAACCAAAAAGCCAGTTTTTGAGTCTAGAACCATAAATTCCTATGGTTCCTGCTTGCTTTGGGTTTGTTTTGTTTTTTTTGTAGTGGAAAGATGCCCTTGGTAAGTACATTTAAGTGAACATCCTTGTCTATTATAATTCCCCACCAATCAATATTCAACAGAGTAAATAATGTTCTGCTATAAGCTTATAGCCGAATATGTACAGGGTCTATTATCAGCAAAAAATAGTAGATTTTGTACATTCTTAACGTTTACCAGCCATCAGTAATCAATACAGTACTCACCAATAGAGTATTGTGGCATGAAAATGCTTGTCCATTGCCTGATCTGACAGAATATTCAGCTTTTGAATGTTTCCTTAATCATTTTTCAGTAATAAAAAAAACATAATTTTTGTTATAAACAAAATCTGACACTATAATCAATATATCGTCGCTGTCCAATAAAAAACATGTATCTCCATTTTTGTCCATTTTGACTTTTATGCATCATTTGAAAACAGCCGCTACTGTTTACAGTTTGTGAGAATTGCATGATGAATGGACCAACTGAAATGGCCCAGAAGTGCTCAGAAGGACATCTGGTTCCATTGACTTACATTAAAATTGAATTAGGTTTTTGGCCTCTCCTGTAAAGTTGCCATTTTGGAGATACGTGTTTTTCTTTGGACAGCGACGATATGCATATCATTCATTTGAGCATAACAGACTTGTTCTAATAATTAAAAACTAAATACAATAGCATAAATATGTAATTAGAAACTGATGTATAGAAAATGCAGTTCAAAGCTCTATTATACTGTAATTACTATGTTATTACAATGTTGTAACAGTATAACAAACTTTTTTTGCCATTTAGAACGTAGCTGGCTTGTATAACTGCGTTTCTAACGTGTTCTTAGTGAACTGACACTTCCTCAACACAATTCTTCATGACAAGTAAACATCTCTTCATCAAAAACCTCTCACGACGAACGCGCCACAGACGGCTCGCACTTCACAGCGAAATTACTAACCGGCTCATGACTGTCAGAACGTATGATAATGATAATGCATACCCGCTCACGCTTGTTTCTTCCCCCCGTGTATTCCACAAAGCAAAGGAAATTCAGCTGCATGAGGTCGGCCGAGCAGAGAAATCCATCAAAGCGCCGTTGAGTGGTTTTATGGGTTACATGACAGGCCTTTTCCCCTAATGGGCTACATATTGGAGAGAGCTACTGCGGCATTCGCCCCCATGTGAAATTTTTAGCAGAAATTTCCTCTGCCTGCTGCATCGCATGGAGGATGCCGGGATATTTTAAAGTGCCCATATCATGTCATTTCCCTTGGTTTTGTTTAAACGAGGGTTTGATGTACGATGTAAACAGTTTCTAAACGTACCATTCATTCCCCTGCCTGCACAGGCCACATACAGAAACCGGTCTGTATCCTTTGCATTGATCTCGGTTGTGTTCTCGCAAAGGCATCAGGCGTCCTAAAGACGTGGCCATAATGGATTTTGCATTGACTGCAGTTGGGCATCTTCGTGCTCATGTAATACATATGAGATGATAAAGCTTCTATAGACTGCATTTATTCAGTCTTGTCCTCTGGTGTCTGTATGGAAGGTACATGACTTTGGCCAGGGTGAAAAATGCCCTGGTGCCATTTTACAAGCCCATTTACGGTCCGTGATTGACCCTAGAATGGAACGTGGTGTATTCACTTTTTTGGTGGTCTAATGAATAATCTAGCCTTTCTCTGATTGGCTGGTTTACAGGGATGTTTTGATGATCACACAGAAGCTACATGTCCAACTAGGCTGAATACGTTGGGTCCTCATACTTTACATTCCAGGGATTTAGAGCGACTTACAAGGTTATTCCTATTACAGGTTGGCCAGTGCAGTGTTAGGAGTCTTGCCCAGGGACTCTTATTGGTATTGGCATTTGCTACCTAGACTGGGATTCGAACCTCCATCTCCCACATGGGGTGCTAGCTCCCTGGTGGGTAGAGGTGTTAACCGCTGAGCCACACCAACCACTATGATACTCATCATTCAAGAATAGTTGAATCAATAGGTGTACCCAGAAGGACTCAGCCGACAGGAATGAAACTTGGTGGGTAGGTTTGACACTGTGAGACATGCGTATGATTCCAGTTTCACACTGCTGGGTGGCTACCCATAAGCAAGGACGGGTCTTATCGCCGTACCTGACTGAGCCAACAGACTCGATTGCGGATATTCAGCAAGCAGTGGTGTCCTCCATGTGTCATCGTGTTAGTGCCAGCACCTTTGGCAGACGGCTGTACGGCACAGGACAACCCACAGGCAGACCGTTACGACACAGTCCGGCCTTAACACCACGTCAACGTCACCAAAGACTGCAATGGTGTCGTGCCAGACTGTCATGGAGTGACTCTGAATGGCAGAGGGTCATCTTCAGGTGGAGACGAGCAACGAATCCGTGTTTGAAGACACCGTGGTCAGCACCAAGATGAACGGTTTGTTGTTACACGTCCAGAAGGCCTAGTGTCACTCCACCTCTACCGCACCATCTGCAGGAACTGTGTGAGGATATTCAAGCTGCATGGGATGGATTACCACAGGACACCATTAGGAAGCTAACGTTACCTACACTAGCTGCTCCCTTTCCATCTGGACATCAACACACAGTGGATTAACGTTCCTCACTATGGAACTCTCAATTTAAGATGATCTGCTTCAACTAGCAAACACAGATACAATCACACAGCATGGCTCCTGGTGGAGTTGGGATGCCAATAAAGGTGGAGCTACCACAGGACACCATTGGGAAGCTAACATTACCTACACTAGCTACTCCCTGTCCATCTGGACATCAACACACAGTGGATTAACATTGTTCCTCACTATGGAACTCTCAACTTAAGATGATCTGCTTCAACTAGCAAACACGGATACAATCACACAGCATGGCTCCTGTTGGAGTTGGGATGCCAATAAAGGTGGAGCTACCACAGGACACCATTGGGAAGCTAACATTACCTACACTAGCTACTCCCTGTCCATCTGGACATCAACACACAGTGGATTAACATTGTTCCTCACTATGGAACTCTCAACTTAAGATGATCTGCTTCAACTAGCAAACACGGATACAATCACACAGAATGGCTCCTGGTGGAGTTGGGATACCAATAAAGGTGGAGCTCCTCCTCTCTTCAGTCTCAACAGTTCTGATTTAAAGTGGTCCAGGTTCTTGTTAAACCTAGTTTAACTCTTTACACAGTCAATATTATTATGGAAGCCTTTCATATTAATAATGGTATTCTGGAATTAAGCTGCTCTTGAACTTGTGTTTGGACCACACCATCCACAGGGACGGTTCATGTTTCTAAACTTAATTGATACAGCCTGAACGTCTCAGATATCAATGCTTAATTACGCCGCACTAAACGAAATAAATCAGCCTCCGTGTCTATCGTGTCAATGAGATTTGAGGCAATTAACCTGTCAGCCTCCAAACAAGCAGCAAAACAAGCGGAATGGGGCTTCGTAATATGTAAACAACCTCCAATAAGAGCGCGTGCTCTGTAAATAAGTGAATATGAACGACACAGTTCGGGTCTTTCATGAGTTGCCGAGCTCAAACAGCCCGTAACAGTTCCTGTGGAAGAACTCCTGATCAAAAGCCGAGCCTTTCCAATGGGAAAGTGTGGTTTTAATTACGATATCTGTTTCATGTTACTTCATAAGGAGGCCTTTGCTTTGTTGCCTGATTATCTATTCCAAGCTATTCTCAAGAAACCCCTGTCAAATGCATAATGCCGCCCTTGAAATAGAACTGTCAAGTTTTGGCACTTGACATATTGAACGTTTTCGTTTGTTTCTTTGAGAAGTCAGTTTGAGTTGCGCTACTTTTCCATGCTCAAATATCTAATCAAGCAAACAAGCTTAAAAAACGAAAGCACATCAAGATTACGTAACATGTAGGTGCCCAAATGAAATGCATGCTGCATGTGTTGTATGTATTGTTGATGTATTGCTGTACCCTTATTAAAGACATTGATGGGACACTAGATGGGAGTACATTGTATCCTGGCTCACGACTCTGTTAAACCCCACTGTATCCCAGTTCAGCTGAGTTTTACTAAGATAACGGAAAGTCAAAGTCAGGTCAGCTGTCTGTTATTGTCATTCCTCAGTGTAATGGTAAGGTGGAATGGAGTGTTGTTCTTTAGGCAGAACACTGTAGGGGACTAAAGAGGGTGCAGATTCATACCAGTGTGAAACAAGTGCAGAAGACACGATGTGCATTTGTGGAAGTGTTTGTGGTCCAGTCAAATTCTCCTACCACGGTAATGAGTGTTCTATCTGGTGGCCCGGTCTAATTCTCATACCACGATAATGAGTGTTCTATCTGGTGGCCCGTCTAATTCTGCTACCACGATAATGGGTGTTCTATCTGGTGGCCCGGTCTAATTCTCCTAGCACGATAATGAGTGTTCTATCTGGTGGCCCGGTCAAATTCTCCTACCACGATAATGAGTGTTCTATCTGGTGGCCCGGTCAAATTCTGCTACCACAATAAGAGTGTTCTATCTGGTGGCCCGGTCAAATTCTGCTTCCATGATAACGAGCGTTCTATCTGGTGGCCCGGTCAAATTCTACTACCATGATAATGAGTGTTCTATCTGGTGGCCCGGTCTAATTCTGCTACCACAATAAGAGTGTTCTATCTGATGGCCCGGTCTAATTCTGCTTCCATGATAATGAGTGTTCTATCTGGTGGCCCGGTCAAATTCTACTACCATAATAATGAGTGTTCTATCTGGTGGCCCGGTCTAATTCTGCTACCACGATAATGAGTGTTCTATCTGGTGGCCCGGTCAAATTCTCCTACCACGATAATGAGTGTTCTATCTGGTGGCCCGGTCAAATTCAGCTACCACTATAATGAGTGTTGTATCTGGTGGACCATTCAAATTCTCCTACCACAATAATAAATGTCCCATCTGGTGGCCCAGTCTAATTCTCCCACCACGAAAATGAAGGTCCCATCTGGTGGCCCGGTCTAATTCTCCTGCCACAATAATGAGTGTTCTATCTGGTGGCCCGGTCTAATTCTCCTGCCACAATAATGAGTGTTCTATCTGGTGGCCCGGTCTAATTCTGCTACCATGATAATGAGTGTTCTATCTGGTGGCCCGGTCAAATTCTGCTACCTCAATAAGACTGTTCTATCTGGTGGCTGGGTCTAATTCTCCTACCATGATAATGAGTGTTCTATCTGGTGGACCATTCAAATTCTGCTAGCACGATAATGAGTGTCTCATCTGGTGGGCAGGTCAAATTCTGCTACCACAATAATAAATGTTCTATTTGGCGGCCCGTACAAATTCAGATACCAAGATGAAAACTGTTTGTGGCCCAGTCAAAGCCTCCTACCATGAAGTAGAGTGTCCCATCTTTAGGCCCAGTCACCTGCCAAGGTGAAATGTGTTCATAGCACAGTGTAATATGCTACTGTGGTATAGGTTCCCATCTGATACCATGAAAATGAACTCCCCAAACAGAGACTGGCCAATTACTATTCATGACTTTTCCCCTGAATTTGTTTCGTTGATCTCCACAAGCACAGATAACAGCTGTGATTGGATTTGGCATGGACTGGACAAGTTTCCAGATGTAGGCCACAAAAAATGTGCAGCTGGCTCAGATTTGGTGGATGCCTTCCCTGGCACAATTCCAAGGAGAATTCCCAGTAGACTTTGATTTTAGCCACTGCCTGTAGACCCCTTTGACCACACGCTACCACACACCTGCAAACTTGGCTATTCCTTCCCACTGCCCAAATACAGTCACTTCTTTTAGCCAATCATTAACATCTGCTTTGGAGCCATTTTCCACACATGGAACTCTTCTCAATCTATGAATCCCGTCACTCACACCCCACAGGCATTTGTAGCCCCATCGTCCTCAAGCCTGAAGCTACTCCCACCTTAAACACCAAGGTGACTCTTCTTTTTTATTGAGCATATATTGAATATTTATTCAACAAATTTGTATTATTTAATAAAAATAATAATGTCCTCTCCTTCCACAGCACGAGCGTTTAAACACTAGACGTTTATACATGCAGTGCGTATTTAGGCAAATCATTATGCAAATATGTAACTGGGACACGAGAGAGGAATGTGAAGGTCAAACACCAGGGGAGGGACATCTCCCCCTTCAAAGCCAGACACCTCAGGAGAATCCAAGTGTGGTAATAAAAAAAGGGATCACATCTTAAAGGAACAAAGGACACTCTGTCTCCCCAAAGCCTGGACGCTTTGCAGCAGATATTCTTAGCACGTGCTGCGGGAGCAAAGAGTCAAGCTCGTTCTTCCTCCTTTCTTCTTCTCCTTCTTCTTCTTCTTCCTCCTCTTTTTGCAGTGCTGTCGTTTGCAGTGTCGACTCGATGCTGAATGTGAATCAGCAGTGCATGGTTGCAGGCAGAAATAGCTCCTAAAGAAAGGATGTGCCACAAGTCTATCCATAAATATGCTCCTACGGTTTCTTCAGGCCAATGCAACAGAAGAACCACTGTGGGTTCTCTAAAGAACCTTCCAAGGAATGGAATAAGATGTGCAAAGGCAATAAAAGTCAGATTATTTAAAGTTCCTGTATGAACAAATTATTTGGATTCCAGTTATTAAGGCTTTGTAGACTCTTATGAGTTTACCTCCCAGTTAACATACAGTAGAGGCCAAATTTTGGACACATCCAACTAAATGGATGTTATTGGTGATCTTAAAGACCCTGCAGCCCGTGTCTAAACTTTCGACTGGTACTTTACATGTATTGAAATATTAACTTCACTTTTTTAAATTTATTCCTGATTCTAACATTGGTCCTGATTCAAACCTTAGTCCAAAAGCTAAGCCTCATGAAGCACTTTTAATAATATAGGTACCTTAATGGATTCCTTAAGTAGTTGGTGTAGCTCAGTGGATAACACAACTACCCACCAGGGAGTCACCACCACATGTGGGAGACGGTATGGATGACTACATCATGCTACACCAATAAGAGCCCTTGGGCAAGACTCCTAACACTACACTGGCCTACCTGTAATATGATTAACCTTGTAAGTTGCACTGAATAAGAGCGTCAGCTAAATGCCATAACTGTAAGTACTTTGAGCTTCCTAAAGAACTTTACAATGAATGGTTCTTTAGAAAATCAGTTTTTGTCAATGTGTAGTTGAAAAAGAATTTCCATTTTCCTAAAATAAAGCCTCCTTTGGGAGCTAAACGGGCGCGAAACCACTCCTTGACTGTGTATTCATAGAAGGAGAAAACTTCCAGAGAACTCCGTTTAGAAAAGGGAAAGGGTTTATTCTGCACCATTCAGGTAAACCCAGTCCATTTTAACAAGAGCAAAACTAAAGCTAAGTTATATATAACTGTATAGCTCCGAGGCACCCGCTCCCGAACTGAACCAACACCAAGCATAAGCGAGCGGACCTCAGGAGTTAAAGTGACAGTACACAAAAAATTATCACAAAAGTCTAATAACTAAGAAAGGTCTTTCCTGTGTTTTGTTATATTAATCCCCATAAACCTTATACATAAATGTCCAAAGCACTTTGGCTCCCACACCTCTGTTAAAGGTTGTACATGCTCCCGAATCTATTTTTTCATAAAAATGGTTATTATCTATGCTCTTTAAAATTTGGATTTAAAAAGTTTTTTACTAAAGGGTTCTATACTTCACCATGTCATGGAGAAATGGATTGGCAGATTGATGGAGAAGCTTTGAAACAATTATAAAAATGATCTTTGAGACACAAGAAAACTAGAAAGCATGTGTAATGTGTCAGATAACATTTTTAAAACTGTTAAGTGAAACAAACAAATTTCAAAAACTACAAATTTTAAAAAACTACGAATTTTCATTCATGGAGATGTGAAAAGAAAGTTAGTAGTCAGTCTAGGCTGGAGTAGCTAGCCCTAATACTGGGAGAC
>JAMWET010007710.1:0-17500 GCA_024036415.1 Prochilodus magdalenae
CCAAAAGGTCATTTAATTCCTGGGTGTTTCTCCATGCAGGAAGGAAGGCCCACTCACTGTAAAACTGCCTGAGCCACAAACATGTCCACCTCGCTGCGAAAGCCCCTAGCAGCGGAATACTCCACCAGCATCTGTGCGCAGCCCTCGCCGTCAGAGGATCGCAGGAAGTGGTAGCGAGATTCGCTGTAATTTTGTTCTGGAGGCAAGAAAAAGCATTTCAGTACTACAGCCACATAACGTGATACTCCAAGTCCGAGTGGGTCAGTTTCACAGTTCAGCTGACCACCATACTGCTAATTTCACTCCACACAACGTCAGCTTCTTCCATCTCCACATTAGTTCAGCCTGTTGTAACTGTTATATTACATATACACCATTTTGGGGGTTTTGTGCTGAAGGAATACCTTTCCACAGTGTGACCGCCAGCAGCTGGTGCAGTTTGGGGTGTCCCAGCTTGCCCGAGCCCCCTGTAGACCACTTAAGTGCCCTGGAAACGAATGCTACCCTCTCGGCTGAGTTTGGATCCATCTGGCTAAACAGCTTGACCAAATGCTCTAAATCAAACAGAAAGGAACAGATACATGTTACAGCATCACATGGTACTGACTACATTTCAGCTTTAGAAGAATCTCTCTTCTCAACTGGTCGGTCTCTAACGGAAAGTAATCCTAACTTACCTAGTATGTCCTCTTCTACTTTGGCCTCAGATTTCTCTAAAGTCTCCAACACCAGCATGGACAGATCTGCTGCGCTGTTTTGCTGTTGATGACAGAAACGTGACAGGTACTCAAGGCCAAGCCACACAAGTCCAGAACTGTCTGTATGACAACGTATTAGGAGTCCATTACAGAGTTGTTACTCTATAGGGGATGCAAAGGATGACAGCTTTCAGCTCCACAGGACCACGCACAACCATGGCCATCTTGTTTTACAGCAGTGGTGAACAGATTTTCAAACAAAGAGTACTTCTGAGGATGCTTCTAAGGAATAGCCAATCGTGTGAGCAGCTAGTTCTATACAAGGCAAAGACATATGGAGCTGTTTGAACGATCCCAGTCCTTGTTTGGAGAACTTGGCGTTATTTGCTGATGTTAGTGCACAGTTTCTATTTTTAAAATACAACAAAGAATCTAAAGGGGGGGCTATAACTTTTGCACATGCTAAATTAAGCAACCGTAAATGTGTCAAGTGTGTTCTCTTTGTGGAAAGTCTCCACTTTTTTTTTTTTACCTGCAAGACCACATTCCTCTTTATTCTCTCCAGCAACGTTTCACAATGCAAATTATGCATTGTGAATTGGCTGACATTGCAAATATTCTGCTCCTATACCTTTCAGACTTTTTATATTATTATTTTATATTCTTATTCTATATTCTTATTTATATTATGCACACAGATTGTATAATACATAGCGTTTATATTGTACGTTTTCTTTAAAAAATTAAAAAATATTATAATATATATATTTAGTACTTAGAATTAAATATTTTGTATTCATTTTGTAATTGTTAGCACATGTAGTCCAGAGCTAGTGCTGAGTAATATGTTTATTGTGTAGTGCTACTGCTTATTTCCCTATACAGTGAGTCCAAGAAGTATTTGATCCCTTGCTGATTTTCTTCGTTGGCCCACTAATAAAGACATGATCATTCTATACTTTTAATGGTAGATGTATTCTTACATGGAGAGACAGAATATTAAAAAGAAAATCCAGAAAATAAATCTAAGGAATATATATTAATTGATTTGTATTTCATGGAGTGAAATAAGTATTTGATCCCTTAGTATTCATTAGCAGTTCTGGCTTTTACAGACCAGTTAGACACTCCCAATCAACTTGTTACCTGACCTGAAGCCACCTGTTCTCACTAATCACTTGTGTGAAAAACACCTGTCCACAGAATCAGACAGATCACACAGATTTCAAGTCTCCAACATGGGTAAAACCAAAGAGCTGTCACAGGACCTCAGAGTCAGAATTGTTGACCTTCACAAAGCTGGAATGGGCTACAAAAAGATTAGTAAGGTGTTGGATGTGAAAGTAACAACTATTGGTGCAATTATCAGAAAGTTTAAAGAGTATAACATGACAATCAACAGACCTCGGCCCGGTGTTTCAAAGAAGATTTCGCCTCGTGGGGTGGCAATGATGCTGAGAACGGTCAGAAATCGTCCTGCAACCACTCGGCAGGAGTTAGCAAATGACCTGAAGGCAGCTGGGACCACAGTTTGCAAGGAAACAATTGGCAACACTTTGCGCAACAATGGATTCACATCCTGCAGTGCCCGAAAGGTACCCCTGCTGAAGAGAGCACATGTGGAGGCGCGCCTCAAGTATGCCAATGATCATTTGAAAGATGAACCAAGTTATTGGGAGAAGGTTTTGTGGTCAGACGAGACCAAAATTGAACTTTTTGGCCTCAACTCCACCCACCCTGTGTGGAGGAAGAAAAATGCTGCCTATGACCCCAAGAACACTGTGCCCACCGTCAAGCATGGAGGTGGAAGCATAATGTTTTGGGGGTGTTTCTCTGCCAAGGGTACAGGGCTACTTCACCGCATCACTGGGAAGATGGATGGAGCCATGTACCGCACAATCCTGAGGGACAACCTCCTCCCCTCTGCCAGGGATCTGAAAATGGGCCGTGGTTGGGTCTTCCAACATGATAACGACCCTAAACATACAGCAAAGGCAACAAAGGATTGGCTCAAGAAGAATCACATTAAGGTCATGGAGTGGCCCAGCCAGTCGCCAGACCTCAATCCGATCGAAAATCTATGGAGGGAGCTGAAGGTCAGAGTTGCCAAGCGACAGCCCACCAACCTTCATGATTTAGAGAGGATCTGCAAAGAAGAGTGGGCCAAAATTCCCCCGGTGTGTGTGCTAAACTTGTGGTTAACTACAACAAACGTCTCACCGCTGTGCTTGCAAACAAAGGCTTTGCCACTAAGTATTGAGTGTGTTTGGCAAGAGGGATCAAATACTTATTTCACTCCAT
This sequence comes from Prochilodus magdalenae, assembly GCA_024036415.1. Classification (NCBI taxonomy): domain Eukaryota; kingdom Metazoa; phylum Chordata; class Actinopteri; order Characiformes; family Prochilodontidae; genus Prochilodus; species Prochilodus magdalenae. The sequence goes on from JAMWET010007710.1 coordinate 3,000, forward strand.
GAAATACAAATCAATTAATATATATTCCTTAGATTTATTTTCTGGATTTTCTTTTTAATATTCTGTCTCTCCATGTAAGAATACATCTACCATTAAAAGTATAGAATGATCATGTCTTTATTAGTGGGCCAACGAAGAAAATCAGCAAGGGATCAAATACTTCTTGGACTCACTGTACATATGACTAGAAACGCTTAAATAGTCACCTGATTGCTAGAGGAACCTCACTGAGCTTATGGTGCTTGGGCCCCGCAATTGCCACTTCTGTACTTCTGTACATATATGATGTGTGTGTGGTATGAATAAACCTTTCCACACCATAAACATTATGAAGAGAAGGACCGGAGGGCTCCACAGAAGCCGTTCCCTGACTGGCCAGAAGATTATTTATGATCTGATCCTCAAAACTAACCAGCACTGGAGCAGGTTAGCTCAGCACAAGCTAACATGGTAATAAAGCCCAGTTAAAAAAATGACACGTTCAGGCTGTTCAAGGGGTGCGGGACTGCTCGGGGTGCAGGACTACTCGTCATGGACTAACTCTCATTATATTACTACATATTACAACTGGAGTTTGCCCTCTGGTAGCCACTGGCCCACTTGATCATAACTACAGAGCATATCGGCGCACCAGTAAAACTAAGACCAACTTTTATAAACACAATTTCACCAAGAATTTGGTTAAAGAAGAATCCGATATGTTCAAATTTAAACAAGTGAGATGTAAGGACAGCCCAAGAAACCTCTTCGCCAGTGGCTAGCTAGCCGCTATGTCATCCCAAACTCAAGATGTCTAATTAGCCTGCTACAGCATAAATGTATATATGCTTAATAACACACCAATATGGTTATACAGTGGTTTGAAAAAGTATTCGCCTCCTTACACGTTTCCTTTGGTTTGCACATTTGTCACACTTATATGTCTGTCACACTCAAATTTGGATATGGTGGTTGGTGTAGCTCAGTGGATAACAACACTATCCACCAGGGAGTCACCACCACATGTGGGAGACTGGGGTTCCACCCCGGGTTCCATCCCGGTATGGATGACTACAGCGTGCTACACCAATAAGAGTCCTTGGGCTCCTAACACCACATTAGCCTACCTGTAATATGATTAACCTTGTAAGTCGCTCTGGATAAGAGCGTCAGCTAAATGCCATAAATGTAAATATCAGACAAAGATAACACGAGCAAAAACAAAATAAATGATGATTTTATTTGTTAAGGGGAAAAAGCTGTCCAATCCAAACCGGCCTTATGTGGAAAAAAAAAAAAAGTTAACTGTCAAGCATGGTGGTGGTAGTGTCATGGTCCGGGCTGCTTTGTTGCTTCATGACCTGGGCAACTTGCATGGTACCATGGATTCTGCTCTCTAACAGAAAGTCTAGAAGGAGAATATCAACTGTGACCTTAAGATCAAGGGTACTTGGACCACAAGGGTTCAAGGGTACAAGGGTTCTGCAACAGGACAGTGATCTGAAGCACACCAGCAAGTCAAACTCTGAATGGCTCAAAGAAACAACAAAATGAAGGTTCTGGAGTGGTAGATCCGGTTAAGATGCTGTGGCAGGACCATAAACGTCCGGTGTGGCTGAATTTAAACAATTCTTCAAAGAACAGTGTGTCAAAATTCCTCCATAGAGATGTAACAGACTCAGTTATCGCAAATGCTTATTTGCAGTTGTTGCCGCCAAGTTATTAGGTTTAGGGGGCAAATACTTTTCCACATAGGGCCAGGTCGGTTTGGAAAGCTTACTCACCTTAATAAATGAAATCATCATAGGAAAACTGCATTTCGTATTTACTCGGGTCATCGTTGTCTGATCCTCAAATTAGTCTGATAACCTGAAACGTTCAAGTATCAAATGTGCAAAAACAACAGAAAGCTGTAAAGGGGCAAATACTTTTTCACACCACTCCATATGCCATTTCCAGCCCACTACAGACTGCAGAGCCACGGCCCACGGACCACAAAGGGGCGCTCCATGGCCCACTGGTTGAGAAATGTGATAATGTGAATGTCCTGATTAGTCCGTGAGCTAACTGGCTGGAAGCTAACCTGCGCGTTTCAGCCTCCAGCGACAGGAAAATGGCTGCACGGAGAATGAAGCGCCTGTCAGCACCTGACAATTCCACTGCTTTGTAGAGAGGAGAAAAACAGGCTGACGCTAACTCAAAAGCTGTGGAGCTGTGTCTGAACGCAAGCCCCTCCTTTTAGGACCATGACACAAGATTTATTTAGAACCAGACTTGAGCAAACATGAGCGTCCGAACAGGATACAGTCTGGGCCTGAATACGGCACTTCACACGCTCCAGTGTACACTCAGTGAGCACCTCGCCGTATCTACACTCACCGTCTGTTATATCAGCTCCACTGACCATACAGGAGCATAGGAGCACATACAGGAGTGGCACTGTGGTGGTGGTGTGTTAGTGTGTGTTGTGCTGGTGTGAGTGGACTGAGAATCATCCACCAACCAAGACTATCCCGACCAAGAGCGTCCTGTGGGCAGTGTCCTGTGGGCAGAGTCCTGTGGGCAGAGTCCTGTGGGCAGAGTCCTGTGGGCAGAGTCCTGTGGGCAGAGTCCTGTGACCACTGATGAAGGACTAGAGGATGACCAACACCGCACTGTGCAGCAGCAGATGAGCTATCGTCTCTGACTGTCCATCTACAAGGTGGACCAGCAAGGTAGGAGTGTCTAATAGAGTGGACAGTGAGTGGACACAGTGTCTAAACACTCCAGCAGCACTGCTGTGTCTGATCCACTCACACCAGCACCACACACACTAACACACCACCACGTCAGTGTCACTGCAGTGCTGAGAATAATCCACTGCTCACAAGACCTGCTCTGTGGTGGTCCTGTGGGGGTCCTGACCATTGACGAACAAGGTAATACAGTATACAGAGAAACAGATGGACTACAGTCTGGACCTGTAGAACTACAGAGTGCTCCTGTATGGTCTGTGGAGCTGATAGAATGGACAGTGAGTTAAAGGAGGTGGTTTTAATGTTCTGGCTGATCCGAGTAGAAGACTTGGGTTAGAGATTTCAGAGGTATCGTACCTGGTTGTAGCTGAAAAACAGCAGGGCTCCGTTGTACATGAGCTCTCGGGCCTCAGCATACTTCGCCTGGGCCATGTACCTACAAGCAGCACACACAGGACATTCAAACAGCTGTTTCACAACACAGATAACTTAACAACCACCTGGAAAACCTTTAACCTCGCTGTGGGAGTCAGAGCTATATCATTATATGCTCAGTAATCTGGTCATGTGCTCATTTACTGACGGTGAATGGAAGTGAAGTGGCTAAAATGACCCAGGCAAAGCTTTATCCTGGCTAGCTAGCCAGCTAGCTAGCTAGCTCGGCTAACAGCTGTGCTCCACTAAAACCCGTCGTTTTTGACATTATTTCGTGACTGGGCTCCGGTGTCCGCAAAACTACAAAACGCCACGTTTATTCGGAAAACTGAACCACTGCCAAATCGCTCAAAATCCTGAATTTCTCAGTTTGAAGCTGGTATCTTATTCATTAGCAATAAGCTAAAGCTAACAGCCTGCTAGCGATTTCTCGAGATTGACGTTTCAGTAGGCCAATCAGAGAGAGGAATCTGGCCGAGAGGCGGGGTCAAAGAGTGCTGCGGACCAATTAAAACGGCATACAGGCATCGCTTAGCTGACAGCGAGAAAGATCTGGAAAGGTGGTAGAAACGGGCCGCCCGGTTCGGCGCTTTCATTCAGGGTCTCACCTGAAGAATAAGGTGCGGTACATCTGGTGGGCTTCATAGTAATCCCCCCTCTCCACGCTGGCCCGAAGTTTGCCCTCCACCCGCTGCACTCCGCCGCGGTTTCGGCCCTTCGCGCTGTCCTGCTCCGACATCATCCTCCCCGCAAACGCGCTGCCGCTACACTAAGGTTGATTGATCCCGCCCGCTTGCCGTAGACAGCAGGTTCTCAGAAGCAATATACAACACGTATGACAGATTTACAGCTTTTAGTGTCGAAATTTGAAATTAAAAGTATCTTAATCTGAAACGTAAAATATATTTTAGAGTGTTTTTTATGTTTTGGTATTTCCAAAAATCGGTTTCTTTAAACTTGATTTGGTCTTGTGATGATCCATGACCGACCACCAGAGGGCAGCACACGACGGAGTCAATACAAAATACTAAAACTTTATTTACTTAAAAAACACAATTTAACGAACAATTAGCTAAAATGTCAAAACAAAAGTTTTGTTTTATAATTATTGTATGCACTAAAAATACATACACCGCTTAATTATTGATTTCTTATTAATGTCCTGTCATTTTTGTATTTAGTAAAAAAAAATAATGAAGAGAATAATAAGAATCTAACTTCTTATTTTTATATATATATATTTATATGTATATATAAGCATCTAGCTCATTTTATTATAATAGATGTTAAAACACAATTGTAGTTCTTATTAATCTCATTATTTATTAAAAAACACATTTTAACAAAGAGAGTAACAAGCCTTTAGCGAAAAATTAGCTTCTTGTATTATAATACATATTGTAAAAAATACATAGTTAATTGGTTAATTGCTCATTCATTTCCTGACTTATTTATTCATTTATTTATTCAAACATTAATGTAATCAAAACACTAATAAATGCATAGTGAAGAATACACTCAATGTTGTTTTTGAATCAGTTTAAATGTTTATTTAATTTATTTCTTGTTCAAATTACAACAAAAAATCTGAGCATTTATTGAGCTAAAATAGATGATAAAATATACACAATTCTTCTTTTATAACTTCATATATATATATATATATATATATTTTTTTTTTACAGTACATGTACATTAAAAAGAAGACTTCATTGGTGTAATTACACACTGGTCCTTTTACAATATGTAAAAGAGGACTAAAGTTGTAAAATGTGCAAAGTGCCTTAAAAGCATCATTCAAAGCAAAGTGAGATGTAAACTTCAGGTATAAGGATAATTCCATAACATACTGAACCTATTAAAACAATCACTGGTGATTTATGCCTATTCAATAACAGACGGACAGTACAGTACATGATACAACTGAATGACTGGTCATTTCACAGTGGAGGCATCAGGTTGTGTCCAACTTCACAAAAGCCCTTCCATTCAGGTCACTATCTCCTTGCGTGGAATTGGTTTCGGGACTCCGGGTCCTTGTGTGGGGGGATGAGTAGTGGTCACTGTAGGCTGGACGTCGGCTTGATCCCAGCTGTCAATGCTGGTAAAGAAAAAGGGGGAAGAGATGAAGGTCAGGTTTGCTCAGAGGGAAGAGGAGATGAGGGAGGGGTTTTAATAAGCGTTACCTGATTTGAGTTGTCGGGGAAGTTGGTGGATGGGGTGGCCGGAATGGCTGCAAAGAGGACAGAGAGGAGAATCGGTCAATAACCAGTGTCTAGAGGAACGAGGGTTCGGAGAGAGACCGTCCTGGTCAGCGGTCAGTGTTAGCATGAGCACTGAAGGAAGTACTTGTCAATATGACCTCGTACTGGATAACTTGTTGTTAGCTTCTCTGTTATCATGACATCGATTACCATGGCTGATCATTTCCACCACAGAAACCCCACACTCACTCACAGTAGAAGCCAGTACACTGCAAAGGTCGAACACCATCCATGGTGTCCCTGCTGGAGCTCAATGGTAGCAGGCTAGCTGCATAGCTAGATGGGTAGGCATGGGCTGGAGGTTAGGGAACCAACCAATAGACTGAACAAGGGACCTAACCCCAAACCGCTCCCTGGGCACTGTGGACAGGACAAACGTGGTCACCCCTGTCTAGTATGTGTTAATGTGGGTGTTCCACTGCACACATGGGTTAATGCAGAGGTCATCCTCTGTATGCTAGCACAACTAGCCAATGGTTATACATCCTGATTCTGGTTGTTTACCACCATGTCAGTCATGTTTCATCACCTCATGAATCAACACCAAGTGACTAGGTAGTGGGTTTTTTAAGTACTAGGTATTTCTAGGCATGTGATGCCAAAGTACTAGATATTTATGAGAGATGCAAGGCGATGGGTCCTCCTACTGAAGAAGCTGTTAGAAGTGAGATTAAAAGACTATAAGCTATAAGCGCTAATGTTTAGCATGAATTCGCGCTGCTGCCCGGCGCTATACCCTGTAATTAAATCAGACTCCAGTTGAGATCGATCATCATAAGCCCCGCCTCTTTTAGTTCAGCTATATCTTCCTGTGACTCTGCTGACTTTCTAAATGAGGAGGGTCAGATCTGAACCGTGTGCAGACTGATTTACTGAGTACTAGATCATGTACATGGAGAAAACATGAACGAATAGTCGAATCGTCGACCAGGACGAGCAAATCTGATTCGACTGACAAAATTCTGAGTCGGGTACAGCCCTGTAGATAATCATTTTGAGTAAATGATAACATTGGTTCTAAGACAGTCTATCTATGGCCAGTTAACGTGATAGATTAGTGTACGTCACAATACAACATTCTTTTCTGGACATATATAATGGAACCGCATTTAGAGCAACACAATATGCCTAGTAACTGTCAAATAACAATCAAGTCCATTTCTGATATCATTTCCATTTACAATGCAGCACTGCTGGTACTTTATTCTCTGCTCCATCTTATCATATGTCTGAGTCAATACATGGTGTGGCATATCGTGTATCGTTACCATCGTTTTGCCACAATGGCCACCCATGGTCCTGTGTAATAGCTTTGGGGTTAAAGTACTGGGTAGTTATATGGCATAAGTGGATTGTACACAAAGTCTTGCCTTTAGTGGGTTCCTAGGGTTTCCTGAGGTCTTAACATGGGTGGTATAGTGTAGTGGATAACACCTCCACCTTCCATGCTGTAGCCCGGGATTCAGTTGTCTCCCTGGGCAAGCACCCTACACTATCTCAGTAAGAGTCCTTGGGCAAGACTCCCGACTCTACCTTCACTTACCTGTGTAAGAAATGACCAAGCTCTGGGTGAGAGCGTCTACCAAATACTGGGCATTTAAAAGTCTACTCAGGAAACTCTCTTTGTAGTTCGTATGGCCTTTTTGTCCAAATAAATCAGAGATATTTCAGTGCATGATTTATCGGTTTAATAGCTAGAACCCATTAGTCACTCCACTGTAAATGTAGTTCAACTGTCTTGCAACGCCCCATCATGTCACCCAAAATAATCTCCCATGTTTGAAGGTTTCTTTCTTGCACTTCTCTGCTAATATCTAGAACCCGCTAGCCATTAAATGTGACCTCGGCTGAACTGAAACATGCTGGAGCATGCCTCCCCTAAACAGGGAATCTGATTTCGGAATAATTCAATCAGGAAGATATGAACAAACTCAAATTTGTCTTCTCAGGTATGTGCCGTGGGGAGGCAGTCGTGGGCTGGAGGTTAGGGAACCAGCCTTGTGACCAGAGGGTTGCCTGTTTGATTCCCTGAGCCAACAGCAACGACTGAGGTGCCCTAGAGCAAGGCACCCAACCCTCAACCCCCAACTGTTCCCTGGGCGCTGTGGACCCAGGGAACAGTTGGGGGTTGTCGTTGTTCCCTGGGCGCCTGGGCGCTGTGGATAGGGCTGTGTAGGGTCCTGTGTAGGGTCCTGTTTGATTCCCTGACCCGAAGGCAAAGACTGAGGTGCCCTTGAGCAAGGCACCCAACCCCCAACTGTTCCCTGGGCGCTGTGGATAGGGCTGCCCACCGCACCGGCCAAGTGTGCTCACTGCCCCCTGGTGTGTGTGTGTATGTATTCACCCCACTGTGGGGGTGATGGTAACCAGATATCTGAATCCGTTAAGCCCTCTAAAAGCTCCTTCATAGAACATTATTACCAACACGCTTCATCTAGTCAAATTTCAGTCATTATTTAGTCGCCCTGGGGGCGGAGCAGTACATGCAGGGCTTGGGGAGGCAAAATAGTTTCCATGGAAAACTTGTTTTTCCAGATTTACCAGTGTGTTTTATCATCAGCGGCAGCTATAAACAGTGTTAGCATGGAGGGAGACGAGGGAGAGGCCATTATGTCTTGTACATAATAGGGACATGACAAACAGCAGAACAGGAAAGGTCACCTCTAGCCATAGTACTCTCCTCTATGGTGGAGATCAACCTACTGTATCACCATTCCATCACCACCACTATAAAGAAATCTGAGTTAGTCAATTAACCATTCCACACGACTAACCCACTCTGAATGACGCTGTATACGTCGACTGAATTAGGTAGAGCGTTACGAAAATCCAATAGGTAATCAAACACCTGCATAAACAGAAGACCAAGGGTACGTTTAAGGACAGCACATCACTGGAGTCGAGTTCATGAGCCTCACATTCACAAGCTGCGGCAAGTCTACGGCCTAAACCTTCATCAGCAGGTTGACAGGTTGGCTTAAACCTGTACAGGTAGCATTTAATGCTTTGTAGTTCGTTCCTAAAGAGGCTGTAGGGATATTTACCTGGGGATTTGCGGGAGGAATCTGGGTTGGAGGTTGAGGAGACGTGGCTCTTTGTGCACCACTGTTTGGCTGGCTGTTCCTCTGAGTGTTGGCAGCATTGTTTGACCTGTAGGGTACAATGGTGTTGACACTGTCAACAGGAGCTTTGCAAATAAATCATAGTCTGTGCCCACAAGAACCTCAAAACCACTCTGGAGGTCGGTTCTGTTTTATTTGCACAGCACCGTCTCCAACAGACAGAAGTTCCAAAGCAGGTTTAGGCTCCTAATGAGAGTCGGCAAAGCAAGAAACTGTCGGGCACATCTACCATAGAACATGAAGAACCTCTGAGAGGAACCAGGACTTGAATGAAGTAAGGAGAGCATAGAGAAGGACCTCTGAGAGGAACCAGGGCTTAAATGAAGAGAGCATAGGGAAGAACCTCTGAGAGGAACCAGGGCTTAAATGAAGAGAGCATAGGGAAGAACCTCTGAGAGGAACCAGGGCTTAAACAAAGACAGCATAGGGAAGAACCTCTGAGAGGAACCAGGGCTTAAATGAAGAGAGCATAGGGAAGAACCTCTGAGAGGAACCAGGGCTTAAACAAAGACAGCATAGGGAAGAACCTCTGAGAGGAACCAGGGCTTAAATGAAGAGAGCATAGGGAAGAACCTCTGAGAGGAACCAGGGCTTAAATGAAGAGAGCATAGGGAAGAACCTCTGAGAGGAACCAGGACTTAAATGAAGAGAGCATAGGGAAGAACCACTGAGAGGAACCAGGACTTGACTGAAGAGAGAATAGGGAAGAACCACGCAGAGGAACCAGGACTTAAATGAAGAGAGCATAGGGAAGAACCTCTGAGAGGAACCAGGACTTAAATGAAGAGAGCATAGGGAAGAACCTCTGAGAGGAACCAGGACTTAAATGAAGAGAGCATAGGGAAGAACCTCTGAGAGGAACCAGGGATTAAATGAAGACAGCATAGGGAAGAACCACGGAGAGAAACCAGGACTTAAATGAAGAGAGCATAGGGAAGAACCACAGAGAGGAACCAGGACTTAAATGAAGAGAGCATAGGGAAGAACCACGGAGAGGAACCAGGACTTAAATGAAGAGAGCATAGGGAAGAACCACGGAGAGGAACCAGGACTTAAATGAAGACAGCATAGGGAAGAACCACGGAGAGGAACCAGGACTTAAATGAAGAGAGCATAGGGAAGAACCACGGAGAGGAACCAGGACTTAAATGAAGACAGCATAGGGAAGAACCACGGAGAGGAACCAGGACTTAAATGAAGAGAGCATAGCGAAGAACCACGGAGAGGAACCAGGACTTAAATGAAGAGAGCATAGGGAAGAACCACGGAGAGGAACCAGGACTTAAATGAAGAGAGCATAGGGAAGAACCACGGAGAGGAACCAGGACTTAAATGAAGAGAGCATAGGGAAGAACCACGGAGAGGAACCAGGACTTAAATGAAGACAGCATAGGGAAGAACCACGGAGAGGAACCAGGACTTAAATGAAGAGAGCATAGCGAAGAACCATGGAGAGGAACCAGGACTTAAATGAAGAGAGCATAGGGAAGAACCACGGAGAGGAACCAGGACTTAAATGAAGAGAGCATAGGGAAGAACCACGGAGAGGTACCAGGACTGAAGAGGATAAACCTCTCAAAGGCAGGAAGATGGAGCCCTGAGAAAGATCATGAATCAAAAGTGGAAACTCCCTAATAGCATGAGGAACCCTTGAGACAAACCAAAACTAAAACACTAAGAAAACCAAGATTCAAGAGAAGAAGCTTCCTAAGAGCATAAAGAAGAATCAATGAGCGCACCCATCATTCAAACTGGCAAACTCCCTACGAGCTCGAGCAAGGACCACTGAAAAGAACCAAGATCGAAGAGGAGAAACTCCACAGCTGAGAGGAAGCAGGCCTGAGGAGGAGAAACTCCATTAGAGCATGAAGAGAGGAAGTGGGAGGAACCAAAACTGAAGATAAACTTCGTAAGAGCACAAAAACCCCAAGACTAAAGAGAAGAAACTTCTCAGGGTATTGTAACCAACTTGGTAGATGGGTGAAGGCTCGCAGGAGGAGAGATGCAACATATGATTAGCTGCTTGCCCCAACCTCCATAGAGAAATCCACTTGGGAGACATTGCGGTGTACTGGAGACCATTTATTGGGCAGGGGAGCACCCACACCTCGTTCATCACAATCCCAGAAAACAGCATTGCAGCAGAACATGCAAGCTACATCCTGGAGTAACCATCCCGCGTGCATTACTATTAAACCGTTAACGTTCTCAATACAGGCACTTAAGGTGACCGTTACGGTATGTAGAACCCTTGAGACTAACCAAGACTCGTAACAGCGTCAACAAGAAACAATGAGAAGAACCAATGCTCAAGAGGAGAAACAAGCCACTGAGTGTAACCATGACTCAAACAGGAAACTCCCTACAAGCATAAGAACCACTGAGCGGAACCTAGACTGAAGAGTAGAATCCCTAACAGCATAAAGAGGAACCACTTAGTAGAACCAAGACTGAAGAGAAATTCCCTAAGAGCATGGGGAACCATTAAATAGAACCAAGACTAATGAGGAGAAACTTCTCAAGAGCATGCAGAAGAACCTTTGAGATTAACCACGACTCAGAAAAGCATGAGCAGGAACAGTAAGAGGAACCAAGGCTCAAAAATAAAGCAAAAGAAATAACCCCCTAAGAGCATAAAGAAGAATCACCCAGTGGAACCAAGACTCAACTAAAACTGAGATCTACCGAGGGGAACCAAGACTCAAAAGAAAGAACTACAAAACAGCAACAGCAAGAACCACCATGAGGAACCAAGACTGAAGAGGAATAAATCCCTAAGAGCATGGGGAACCATTAAAGGAACCAAGACTAATGAGGAGAAACGTCTGAAGAGCATGCAGAAGAACCTTTGAGATTAACCAAGACTCCGAAAAGCATGAGCAGGAACAGTGAGAGGAACCAAGACTCAACTAAAACTGAGATCTACTGAGGGGAGCCAAGACTCAAAAGTAAGAACTACAAAACAGCAACAGCAGGAACCACCATGAGGAACCAAGACTGAAGAGGAGAAACCCCCTAGGAGCACAAGGAAGACCCCCTGAAATGAGTCAAGACTTAAAAGGGGAACCTCCCTAAGAGCATGAGGAAAAACCACTGACAGGAACCAAGACTCAAATGGAGAACCCATTTTCCTGTGGGCCATATTGGATAGTGGAGTTAGGATACCAAGAAGCTCTGACATCATACGGAGGAAAGATCTAGAACACAGGCCCCTGTACTGCTCAGATTACAGTTCGAATGTACAACTGGTCACAGAGCTGTACCTTTGTCGTTTGGAGCGGGGGCCCTTCAGACACCTGTCCAGCGTGTCCCGCCTGAACACGTAGAGGAAAGCGAGAACCAGGGCCACCAAGATAGGCACCACCAACAAGAAGAAGATCAACAGGCCATTCCTCAGGGAGTAGTCTGGAGAGAGAACATACGAGGACAGTCAGTGGGACAGCGACATATCGGATCGCATGGTCTGAGAGCTCATCATATGAGAAGCTGCTGTGTGCATGCTATAGGTTCATCTAACTAGCTGTGGTCCCGTATCAGTTTCCCTGACAGACTATATCCCAGCATTAGTGCCCAGAGTTCAGACGAGTCAGGCCTAGTCTGAGGGTACGCACCGATTTCAGCAGGTCCACTGTCTATACTGCCTCCTCTCCCTCCTTTATCGCAGTAGGGGGGTCCCCAGCCATTGTCGCAGTGGCAGTTGCCCCTGTCGTTACACACCTGCGGGGGAACAAACGTCAAGAGGTTACACAGAAACCCACTCTGATACAGAGCCAGGACCGACGGAGAGGTGTTTAAACTCCTAGTCAGAAAACGTTCTATGATTCAGTCCACCATGGTAAACTCAGGCCTGCGTCGTCGTAGCTTAGGAGGCCTGGTGTCACTCCACCTCCACCCCTACCGCACCATCTACAGGAACTGTGTGAGGATGTTCAAGCTGCATGGGATGGATTATCACAGGACACCATTAGGAACCTCTACAGCTCCATACCGAGACGTCTGGCGTGTTGGGTTAGCCAATATGGCGGCCCTACGCCATACTGAGAGACAGACTTCTGTATGTGTAGCTCAATAAATATTGATCATATCAGTCTAGATTCATCATCAGTTATTGATCCTGGTCACCTTTATCTTCCTTCCCAACAGCACTGCCATTCTACCCACAGATTCTTCACGAGTAATGAAGTGGTGCTTGTAGGACCCATATTTGCCTGCTGGGTGGAACCTGAGGTGGTGATGTTTCCCTTGCAAATGTTTGGCTGGTTAAAGCTAGTATAGCTGAGCCTTAAAAACGCCCACTGTCCAGATATTTTGGTTTTATGTACCAAAATAGCACCGTTTATAGCTCCGTTTTGACGCCAGTGAACAGCTTGTTGCCAAGGTTACCCTATTTATTCTTTACCCATAATATAGATCATCAACCAAGAGGTGTCAGCAGTTAGCATTGGGGATATACAGGGGTTGGACAATGAAACTGAAACACCTGTCATTGTAGTGTGGGAGGTCCCATGGCTAAACTGGACCAGCCTGGTGGCCAATCTTCATTAACTGCACATTGCACCAGTAAGAGCAGAGTGTGAAGGTTCAGTTAGCAGGTAAGAGCACAGTTCTGCTCAAAATACTGCAATGCACACAGCATTATGGGTGACATACCAGAGTTCAAAAGAGGACAAACTGTTGGTGCACGTCTTGCTGGCGCATCTGTGACCAAGACAGCAAGTCTTTGTGATGTATCAAGAGCCACGGTATCCAGGGTAATGTCAGCATACCACCAAGAAGGACGAACCTCCACCAGCATCACGTAGTGACCTGGCCACTATCCTGCAAGAAGAATGGCTTAAACTCCCTCTGACCACTGTGCAGGACGCAGTATATGTCATTCCCAAGACCAACTGACGCTGTATTGGCCGCAAAAGGAGGCCCTACACCATACTAATAAATGACTGTGGTCTAAAACCAGGTGTTTCAGTTTCATTGTCCAACCCCTGTAAGTGTAAGGTTTACCAAGAGCGATGTTTACAAAAACAAGGGACATGTATATTGATAGAACTATTTAAATTATTGTAACCCCTTGTTAATGTCTAGGTAGGTCTTCCACTGCTCTTTTAACTATTACACCTAACCTTCGTATGGTGCAATGACCATAAAGAAATTTGACCATAAACCAACTGTGGTTGGTGTAGCTCAGCGGATAACACCACTGCCCGCCAGGGAGTCACCACTGCACGTGGGAGACTGGGGTTCGAATCCTGGTCTGGGTGACTATGCTGTGCTACACCAATAAGAGTCCTTGGGCAAGACTCCTAACACTACATTGGCCTACCTGTAATATGATTAACCTTGTAAGTCGCTCTGGATAAGAGCGTCAGCTAAATGCTGTAAAATGTAAATATTCTATTCTTCTATTCTAAATTGTGTTCAGGGTCTCGGGCCATCCACAAGAACACCATACCATCCAAATGTGCCAGACGGTCCCTTAGTAAAGGCTGTGATGTCACAGCACATGCGTGTTTGGTTGCTTCATGTCAGTAGGTCCAGCCTAAAACCGGCTAAGACAGTTCTATTGATACTGTATACTACAAATAAAGGTCACCGCTTGCAATTTGAAAACCAATCTCAAATTACAGATTAGATATGGTTCATGATTTCGGTTCTACTTTGGGCCAGGAGAAAAGCTTTCCATGCTCTGCCGCTTGCTAACTACTTTAGCCTGGAAGCTCCTGTACAAAAACGTCAGGCACCAAACACGAGATCAACTACACGGCGCAGTTAAGGGCATTGACGAGGCCCAGTGATCCACTCACCCCATGTCCATGGCAGTCAACCAGAGCGTCACAGTTCTGCGTTTGGGTCAAAACAGACGAATTCACACATTTGAAGTCCGAACACACCTGGGGACAAATAACAATATTAGATTTAACAGCTCCAGAGCCTGGATCTTTTCCGAGACCAAATAATCAAATAATTCA